>JAWZYV010016852.1:0-37869 GCA_038373885.1 Cheiracanthium punctorium | reverse complement strand
ATTTATTTTCATATCATTTATACAAGGAACCCCAATTTTGTAACTTAATTTGATTTTAGAAAAATAATGAGTAAGTTATAATCAAAAATAAAATGTAAGAGTATGGATTACAGGGCCTTAAAAAGTAGGGAGGCATGGCAGGGCAAATACACGGGGGACCCGATCTTAGGGACCTCAAAATCAATATCTCTGATTTTTTATTTTTCTCTTAAATTACAGGAAAATTTAACTTTTAAATCTAGAATTACTTTTCTTATTCCAGATCGTATCTTTTTTTGTGTGTCACATTAAGCCTCACATTCTGTCTTTTTAAGCATTTTTTAACACTTTCCAACGAAGTTGGAATGTTTATGAATTCCGTTTGTCTGTTACTCCGTGCTCTGCCGTAAATATTCATCTATCGCATATTATGTATTATAGTACTATGTACTATATATAGTATAGTACTATGTACAATACCATGTACCCAGTAGCCGATCCTGGGGTTTCAGCCCCCCCAAAAAGAGTAACATTTTAATTTATTACACTCGTTAAATACGTAAAAAATCATTTTTTATAACTTAGCCCCTCCCAAAATTTTAATATTGGCTTAGACTAAAATTTTGCTTTATGGTACATTTTGTTTGAGTGAAATAAACTTTTTAAAACTTAGCCTCAACACCTACCCCTCCCCCCCCCCCCCCCCCCCACACACACACACACAAAATTAATTAATTAATTAATAAAATAATAATAATAATTCTTTATCCGCCGTTGTATGGACCCTATTCAAAAGGGTCTATGTACTATTTATAGTTCTTTTACCGGAGCACACAAAAGAATTCCGTTCCTTCATTTCAAGCAAAACAAAATTGATATTTATTATTGAGGTTTATGAGAGCATGCTATCCGTCTTCAAGGGTGGACATTGATAGCTATACAAGGATAACAAAATAACGCTCATAAAGTGGCTTTATGAGCAGTAAATATTTTTGTGTCTTGTTGGCTTTAACCTGTTCACTTCCGATGTTGCTAAAATCGCGATGGCAGAAATTCCCCCCCTCCTGTGTCCATCGTTACTTCCCGGAATAGGTTTTGAAAGCTCTTCTGTGGCCCAGACATGCACTTGTGCAAGGCTGTGGCCATAGCAGCAGCATTCAGCGACCCAAGCCAGGAAGCAACGGTGGATACAGGAGGAAGAAATCTCTGCCTTCGGATATGAACAGGTTAACTAATTGTAATGCAATGGTATATGCGCAAACAAGACAGTGTTAGAAAGGTTTTTTTTAAATATATAATCAGTGCTCCCTCGGTATGGCTTAACTGGCAAGCTGAATTAGAAATTTTCGCAGATAGATGCCAAGGTATAGACCCTACACTTAAAATAATGCAGAAAGCCGAAGAATTAAAAGGCATTCTACCTTTGGCTAATCGATTTTGACGTTTAGCCCTAACAGCACCAGTAACAGTTGCATCTAATGAAAGGTCATTCAGCAAATTAAAACGAATTAAAACTTACTTGAGGTCAACTATGAAAGACAGTCGTTTAGATGACCTGTTGCTTCTGCACTCCGTAAAAGACATTATAGATAAAATTAACTTAGATGACACAGTAATCAAGTGGGCAACCAGGGCCGCCCCTTACGGTTGTGCAGGTTGTGCGTCGCACAAGGGCGCCTCTGTGCTAGGGGCGCCAAACGGAGGCAAGAATGACAAGAAACTCTGAAGCTAATATTGTTGACGTGCGATTTTAGTGATTCTATTTTCATATTATATCACCAAAAGTGGGACTTAAAGTCCTAAAAAGAATTATTTTTAGCAGGGCCGTAGCTAGAGGTTTGGTGAGACTCAGGGGCGGCCCGACACGGTAAGCGAGGTAAGCATAGTATCGGGGCGCGATGTTCGCAGGGACGCCATTTCGCACGCAAAAACGGGAGAAGAATTTGATCAAGAGCATAAAAGGGGGCGCCTTTTTTACTTTTGCAGGGGGTCGACACGTACTCTAGGGCGACCCCTGGCGGGATTGGTCCCCGTCTGGGCGTAAGCAGAAAATTGAACACAAGATCAGCTGGATCACAAAAAGTGTAGGTAGAGTTTCACTGTTTTATTTATTTTTTTTTTAATAACACTTTTGTAAGGAGAATGGGTAGGGTTTTATTAAGTACAATAATTATGAGGGAATGAAAAATTATTAGTAAAGTTGTTCAAGAAGTAGTGGAAGGGGGCGCAATTTGGAGTGTTCTACCAGGGTCGCAAAACAACCTATCTACTCTCCTGGTTTTTACCCCTGAAAAAGATTGTTTTCTGTGTACTCTCGACCAGTGTCGCAGCTGGTGATTGTGTTACCCGGGACAAAACTCAATTTTGCGCCCTCTCGCAATTTTCGTGCACTCGGCGTCCGGGGTATGTGCCCCGTTTGCCATACCTGGATTTGAGTACCATCCTCCTTGGAAAATATTCTGCCGAAGCCCATGGGCTCTGCACATTTTTTTAATGAAATGAAGTACTGCAACATTTTGTTTTTCTATTGAAAAAAAAAAAAAGAAGAAGCAAAATGTGTGAACTGTAAAGAACATTTTACACAGAACAGGCCTAGAAGGCGCAAACCTGTTAGAGATAGAGGAGAGGCGGGTATTATGGAATAGTCGGGAAATATGGAATACCAAGGTTTTGGCTCTGTTAGGTGCTGTTGTCACATGGGAATAATACGAACTACTCAAGAAAGATTCTCGTGTTACAATGCAGTAAGAGTTGACCCCTTGTTGTTGCTGTACTACTCTCTACAGAACAAAGTGTGTTTTGTGATTTTCAAGAGTTTTTGCAGATAAGTTTTCAAACATTTTAGACTACTAGTATACACGTGACCAGTACACTGATGTTACGCATAACGTACACTAGTTTGTTGTACTGTTTTTGTTTTTTAGCTGACAGTGTTTTGCCCATCAATTTAAAGGTTCATTTTCCTAGATGGCGTGTCGGGTATTATGGAATAGGTAATATTGTAATGGATTTCATGCCAACAACTAAAGAACCGGAAAACAAACACACTGAATGTATCTACTGTAACGAAAAATTCTTCAACGATCAATTTTTCAAACATTTTAACCTACTAGTATACCCGATACCCGTGATTTGAACATTGATGTTACGCATACTGTACACTGAAAGAAATGTAGCTTTTTGTGCTGCTTTTGTATTTTAGCTGACAGTGTTTTAGTAGATGGCGTGTCGGGTATTATGGAATACTAGGTAATAGTGCAATGGATTTCATGCCATCCACTAAAGAACCAGAAAACGAAGACGCTGAAAGTATCTTCTGTAACTGAAAATTCTTCGAAAATCGACGAGATGAAATTTGGATTCAGTGCTTCACATTTTCTCTGTGGGCTTACCTTGACTGTACCGGAGCAGAGAAAAAAGCTTATGTCTGCGACTTATCTAAATAAAGACTCGAAGCAGAAATGACTGGAGCATAGTCTTAAAAATATGATTCATACTTAAAAATAACTTTTATGAAGTATAGTTAGTTTTTCAACGGTTTAAACCACCTATTCCATATTACCCGACTATTCTATATTATACTCCATTCGTCACTTTAAAAAAAATTAATTTTTGCTATAACAACAAAATCAGTAGTGTTTTCTTTACAGGTGACGTTTCATTACAATTAGTTATAGTATGTACTCATGATGATTTTGGGTATTTTATTTAAAAATCTGTAAATTTATAGTAAAAAATATAAGTGGTATTCCATAATACCCTCCTCTCCTCTATAAGTTCATGTATGAATACAAGGCACATTCAAAAATTTACAGACTAATTTTTTCCACGGAACTTCACAGTCTTGGCGACTTGCGTACATGTAAAGTTAATAAAAGCTACGAAACAGATAGGATAGCTTGCCACCAATGGCGACTTTTCATTATTTGGCGATTTACACATGCTCACAACCTATAATGACTGTTCATGTAAGGTTACCGGAAAACCGTTATCCATATTTTCATTTACATAATCGTTTTCAGATTGGCGTACTTAGCACCACGAATTATACCATCTCGTCGCGCTAGCAAATGTCCAAAGTGTACTGTAACTGCTATAATGGTATAGTTAACGCCGCCAAATATTTCTACTGGTAGCAAATAATTCAGCTGGACGAGAACCGGCTTTAAAATAATCTGCATTTTAATTATTTTTCATTTTCAAGATATTAGTTATTCTGTTTTGGAAAAACGAATAATCGCTCATTCTAAACTTGTGTTGTCTAAACGAACTTACTATTTGAAAATTGTCAACTTTGTGTAACACATTTTGAGTTACTTATTTCATGTAGTTTTTATTTTGGCGTAAAATGGGCGTAATTCTAACTCATGTTTGTAAATTTCACGCGATTCTAGATACTTGGAAACGCTTTGTTGCAAAGGAATGAATGATTTTATGCCAAATCTGGCAACCATTCGGTTTATTTTTTCAGTTTTTTTATTAATATCTTCTAAAATAATTCGATTTTCGAAATTTAAATCAGCTTAGCAGGTTCCTCGGAATTTTTCGAATCTGTGGGCACCTTAGTCGAAACTCAAATCCCCACGGTTTAGGAGGAGATACGCTGACAAGCTTTTGACAGCGGCCTTTACTTTTTTTTTTAGAATCGAGAGATTAGTGAAAAATTTATTTAATTTTAATGTGCTTCTTTTTCGAGTACTTGATAATTTTAATGTGATAATAAACATGTTACATGTAATGCTACGAATATTCGTTTTTGTTTTCTATTTATTGATCGTATAAACAAATGTTACTTACGTTATAGGCATATATATGGAAATTTTAGCTATATATTTATATGAAAATTTAAAACAAAGCTTAATTTTAGGAGACGGGGGGGCGCCAAAAAAGTAGTTTGCACAAAGGCGCAGTCCACCCTTGGAGCGGCCCTGTGGGCAACGTTGAAACGTAGGAGAATTAACTTAAAACTGGTTAATAAATAATGTAAGTACATTCAGTAATATTGATAAAGTAAACGTTTTTGTATAAAGTGTTAGTATTTATAAAAGGTTAATATTTAATTTAATGAGTTAAAATATTACATGCAAATCAGATTTAAATAAAATGTAAATTTGAATTATGTAATCAAGTTGTAACTATTTTTTTTTTTTTGTTGTTGTTATCCGGGAGGGGAAGGCTGATAGCTCAGCTGTACTGCAGTACTTTAAAGCTGTTAACGTAAATCGCCGAGATCTTTCAGGGCGTGATGGCTTGTTGCTTCCCATAATTTGGAGCATTACTTGAAAAGGTTGTTAGTGAGGCAGAAACTGAATCGGCAAATCCTTTTTTTTTTTCAGTCGGCAACAGTGGTGGCGCTAGACTTTCCCCGACGGGGGGTCATAACTCCCCGACGAGGGGGCACAAATATACATGTACATATGCTAAGTGTCGTATCCAAGAGGGGACTTTGACCTCCCTCTTTTATGCCATTTTTGTCACCAAATATGATATGGAAATTTGCAACTATTTGCTCCACTTGAAAATATTTTACTTTAGAAAGTGATTTTTTCACAATAAATCATTTTCTAAACTAAAATATCCAGGATCCAGATAAGTTTAGAGGAGATGGAGGACAATATAATGTTTTGTTTTGTGAAATATTTCCAGGAATCGGATCGACATACATAATAGGACACCCAGGCCCCGGATGTTTTCAAAAACCACTGCACAATATTTCCTGGTAGATTATTATTTAAACTGACCCTAATTAACGTATCTCAAAATCCTTTTACATTACACAAATATTTCCCCAAGGCCTCAGCAAGCAAAAAATTTCGGTGGGTGGAGGGGATCTGTTGTGCTAAAATTAAATTAACTGATCTCTAGAATCAACGCAAATAAACTGATAATGCATTTACTGAAATTTTTTTTTTTTTGGGGGGGGGAGTCAAACTGTATGATCCTCCACCCTGGTAACGGCCTTGCACGTTTCTGTAAAATCTCGAAAGCTACTTTTAAGAGTTCTTCAGGTTAACGCTTAAAACATTTCATATGAGTGAAATTCTTTGAAAAAAGTTCAGCGAAGATAGTTCTATGCATTTTTTTTTTCCCGCAGAAAAAATATCAGAAACAAAAGTTTTTTGTGCAAGAATATTCCTGTAAATTCAGTGAAAATTTATTTTATAAATTAAGCATGACTAAATTTGCACGTTTTTACACAAATTGCAGTTATTTTTATAAAATTAAGAGATATATGATCTTGATATCTCAATAAATGTGTTTTCCCTTACAAATTGAATCCCACCCCACCAGTGGCATAGCCCTAGCGCTTTGAACTGGGAGACGGAAGGTGCCTGATTCGACGATAGGTCGCGTCCGCCGACCAACCGTTCGGAGTTTTCCGTGGTTTTTTCCGAAACTTTGCATAAATACGGGTTAGGACCTCTTAGAAAGTCCCCCACGGAGGGCAAACCCACCCCCGGCCTAGATCCCTAGCGTATATAATTGGCCGTAATCTACATTTCCATTTGCAAACTGATTCCCTTTAATTTCAACTCGTTATCTCAAAAAGTCTAGTGTTTCTTACCAACATGTTTTGCTTTAAAAATATTAATCTAATTGTTAATTTATGTAATATTAATATTTTAAATCACAATAAAGTGAGAAATATGCAACTGAAATGTTTATAGGTAGAACCACTTTACAACAAAAATTTTCTTTTGAAAAAAATGATTTTGAAGGCGCGCAGTAAGTGGCATACCGAAACTTTATCGCTTGTTTCTACAGCTTTAAAATGATTCTACTTCAATAATAATTCATGTGGTGATAGTACTTATTGAAAGCTAAAAGATGGCACCGTATCTCAATTTTGAAAAGAATTGTTGTGAAGTGTACCCCTGGGAGCTTCAGTTAATAATAATGAATTATAAAAATCTCCGAAAGAGAACGTAAATATATGCGCTATTAAATTTTTTTATAAAGTCAAGCACTCATGAAGAAAATTAACCACTTTCTTTTAAAATCTAAAATAAAATAAAATAAAAAATATCATCAGAAAAATATAATCGGACAGCTTATAATTTGCCAAGACACACAAAAAAATAATTATTTTTAGCGAAACTAACCTTGATAAAAATTTACTGTTTTGTAATACTCCAAGATAGTTTTGAACGAGGTTTCCACAAACGTGATGAATAATTTTATAAAGCAAGCTCATTTACTAATAATTCATAGTGAAAGTGTCACTTTTAAAATTTCAACATTAACGAAAAAGAGTTTAATTAATAAGACGAATAACAAACATAATATTAATCTGTTTAAAAGTTTTAGAGTTGAATGCTGATACATATAATTCTGTAACTCAAAAATCAGTTTAGAACACATACTATTAGTTTATTTTAATAGTTTATATTAATGCTGGTGTCATCCATGGATTCAATAGCGATTTGTATAAAGATTCAAAATAAGGGAAGTTGCGCTTTTATTGTATTTATTTTATTTACTTATTTTACAGGATAAAAGGGAAAATTTCGGAAGACGATATAGACACTGTATACCATAATTTTTATTTACTTTGCTGTAAAATAACTGAATTAAAATTTACAAAAGTTAGGTATTTTTTCCACAACGATATAAAAATTAAATTGTCAGTCAAGATTAATCAGTTTCCTTTAACTTATATTCCGTTTTTAGATCTATCCACAGCCATCTTCGTACTAGACTGGAGAGGGCTTTGGTCTATCAGAGGAGCTGGTTATTATTATTATTTAATTTTTTTAAATTAACTTTTCTTTTTTTACCCCAAGCAAAATGTAATAAATTCTAATTCCCCTGCAGCTGTTAATCTTCTTGGTGTGCATAGCTATGAACTCTTAGCTAAAGAGGGCCGGTTAATCCAGTTAGATTTCTCTATATAGTGCAAATAATCACTCGTTGTATATGTATAAAGTATGTTACCAAATAAACAAACTATGTATTTGACTAATTCTTAAATTACAAAAAAAAAACAAAAACAAATCTTACTGCTAAATTTTTATAAAACTAAAGATTAAATCGTGCATATTGTGTTCGATTGAATCTATTTATAAATAAAAAGTATATTTAGAATTTATTCAAATTTGCCATCTAAGAAACAGAAAAGTACTATTTTTTTTATTCGGAAGAAGTTAAAAGTTAAATTATCTAATTAACTACTTAGTTATAAAAATATCTTTTTACTTTCTCAACAGTTATAAGAGTTCAAGTAAGGATTACTGTGATAAAATAATTTTAAAGACATAGAATACTTTGCATAACACACTAACTTATAAATAAATAAAATACGACCAATTTAAAATATTTCTAATTAAAATGAAAATTTTTAGTTAAAGCGTTTAAATATTCATAGGTTTATACATATTTTGAATGCCAGAGATGATTAACTGTAAAATAATTTTATAAATATTTTGTCATGTCAAATTATTACACAATTAAATATACATTTAAAAAGTTTCTGTAGTAAACAAAATCCGAAATTTCTGATCGCCCGAGTCGTAAATCTCTTTTAAAAATATCAATTAAGACTTATAAATTTTGTAGCCCTATGAATAAAAGTAATACAATGGGAAATTTTATTTTACATTTATGACACAAAAGCTTTTGACTCGTGAATTAAAATACTGTTAATTTACATACAATTACATTAAATCTTTGTTTAATTTAAATTTGCATTAATGCAATTTGAAAGTTTATAAAGACATACCTTTCGTCCTCACTCCAATTACTAAATCGTATTTGATAAATATATCAAAAAAATCGAAATTGCAACGAAAGAATATATTTTTAAAATGTATATCCTGTCCTGCACTTTAGCGGGAATGACATATAATGGGATGAACAACATGTTACTTAGCAATGGCTTAAAAGCAAGAGCACATTTAAAAGTACTCATAGTGTTTAAAAGACCAATTAGGAGAAAATTTAGATTAATTCATAGAGTACTCAGACAGTTAATATAATTTAAAATACAATATGTTGTACAACATTTCATAGAATCAGAATGTGAGGTCAAAAAGTCCGACTTCTACTTCAGCTTCAACTCAAAAAGTTATGACTCTGGGTCCGCAGCTATGATTAAAAGTGCACTCCAGACCATTACGAGCATCCATATCTAAGGACATTTAATGATATATATGTATCATTAAAATGCTGTTAATAAATAAACTTTAAAGTAGTATTTTAAAATTTCTGAGACAGAACAAGTGACTCAGTTTTTGAAATATGTGCCTTATTTTAAAATTATTTTTATTTTTAAATAACGCAGAATGTGGTCATTCAAAATTTGTGCTCAAACTAGTTTCAATTCTTTTTTATAAGGGGTGGATGAGGGGCAAGTGTGGTTTTAGGACGAGGGCACAGGGGGCGCGAATTCCCCAAGAGGAAAATATTTACACTAGTAAAAATACCCTTCCAATAAAATTGCATGTTCATGCAATTCTGAATTGGTATTCAAGCTTTGCACCCTTCCTGAAAAATATTTCTGGATCCGCCCTTGGGCATAGTATATTTGTACAAATACATAACAAAAAGCAAGTGCTTAGAAGATATAATTCAATGCTTTAGAGAAATAAACTGACCATATTTTTAATAATAACATATATTAATTAAAGCTTTTAAACACATTTAAAATATATATATGAATGTAATTTACATATAACTCACTTGAAGTTTGTGGATCTGATGAACTTGAAGGGTTTTCTTTCTCTAATTCCGTAGATAAATATACATGCGAAGAGCAAGAAGAAATATCCCTAGGATTCTTTCTCTTAATTCCATTTGGTAATTGAACAGGCCCCAGTCGATTTTGTTTATGAAGATCTGAATGCTTAGTTATCCTTTTTTTTTTAACATAATCATTATCAAAAATATCACGACAGAAAGCACACTGTATTTTATATCTTACCAATAAAAGTACAAAAACCGTATTTCTGGAAAAAAAGAACATCCCCCCATTTGTTTGTGTAAGCAAAGCCATACTTCCCTTCCCTCGAAATTTTTTATCTACCCGACTGGTCTAATTAACGGTCACTGTCTCCCCCATCCCGACCACACACACCCATATTGTACTTTTCTACGGTGTCTGCGACAAAATGCACAATCGTTTAAGCAATTAAAAGAGCCTCGAATAGAAAGTGGTCGCCCATGTGGTCCCATAAATTTGTCTTTTGAAGAATAGACTGGCACTTTTGTTACCTTAAGATTGATGTCTTGCTGCAAATCCAGTTAAATGCTTCCTGAGAGTGGGATCACAGATTTTAAGTATACACTATTCGAATTTGAAGTCTCCCCCGCCGTCGTCAACGCATCACAGTATTGGAAGATGCAGGAAGTGGCTGTTTCTCGACATGAAAAGGATCGCAGAGATAAGAGATGAATGAAAACGGAAAGTCTTTTAGCCATTATTCAGAAGTTCTGAGGAATATACCCCCCCCCTCCCAGAAATGTAAACATATCCGCTTCAATCTCCAATACTCATTCGCCTTTCATGTGTATTTAAAAATTACAACATTAATTTTTTTTAAATCGCAAAATCAAAATTGAAACTCAGCTAAAATATAGATTTCTTCTTGTGAAAATTCCCCGACGAATTAATCAAATAGCCCCGATGGGGGGTCACAAGTTCCCCGACGGGGGGGCACGTGCCCCCCCGGACCCCCCAGTGGAGCCACCCCTGGTCGGCAAATTGCTGATCTTCACCCCCCCCCAAGATTTTCTTCTGGGATCGGGCCTGTGTGTTGTCGACGTCTTAAAGCCGGCATTCACATACCAATTTGTCTGTCAAACAATTAGTTACGGGCGATTTTTATGACCGGGGTGGGAGTTTTTTATGACCGGGATAGCAATAAATAACTGACTTTCCACGCCTTCATCATTTGCCCACACGATCAAACATTTCACAGTTTGCGTTCAGACTTGGCACGGAATGGCGATGGATACAGCGATTGCGTTAGTTGGCATCGTGCTTTCTGAAAAAAATAGCGAGAAAAAGCGAAAAGCTAAAAAAAAAAATTTGGGAAAAAAGTGGCTAAAAGAAAGAGAGAATTTATCCCATATAAAATTATTAGAAAATTTACGATTTTCGCCAGAAGATTTTCACAATTATCTGCGAATGAACGAGGAGACCTATATGGAGCTCTTGAAACTTGTTGCGCCCATTATTAAAAGGAGCAACACCCTTCTTCCTTCTGCTTTCTGTAGTCGGACATTTTTTCTTCTCAAAATAAACACCTTTACGACCAAAAATTTCTTTGCAATTGTCTTTACAAAGTCTCCAGTGAAAGTGACAAGACAGTTCCGTATTTGCATATCAATTTCCGGTTCTTCCATCAACAATAGAGCACTCACTGGGCCTATCGCCTATATCGAGTTCTGTTTTATTGCACCTCAGTCGAAAGTCATTGAGAATAGACAAGAAATAGGAGATATTTATGGGTCTCAATCGGCGGTTCCCAGAGCTACAGATAAGAAGGGTTGGTTCATTCTTTGAGGAAACTTGCCGCCTTGAACGTACTAATGAATTTTCCCAAGGGTACAAGTATCTTCGATAGATCAGTTGAAGTCAAAGAACACAAAACGAAAAAGGTTTCTTCCTATGTGAATACATTTGGAGGAGGAGAAGTGTCCATCAGAAAAAAAAAAAAAAAAAACTAAAGAAAAAACCGCTCAAACTTTGATTATGCACACGGAGTGAACAATTACGAAAAGCAAACAAAAATTTATTTTGGATATATCTGCAAAACTGACTTTAGCTTTATCTTTTTTAAAAATCTAAGACTTCCTTAATCTAAATTTACCATACTTTTTTAATCTAAAGGGATATTGACCGAATATTAATTGCTAGAATAAGAAAGCTAAATTGGGGGTGGGGAGGAAAATACACTATATACATTTCACGCTGATCCAGTAAATTTGAAGTCACTATGTAAGTTCTTTATTTGATCTAATGATTTGATGATCCTCAACAGGTAGATCACCAAAACTTGAATATTATTTGTGACATGTGTGGATCTCTATTTCTTCCAAATTGGAGAGCTGTAAAACTGTGCACTTTCATATAAAGATAAATTAAAAAATTAAGAACGCAAACATTCTACTCAAACTGTTCGGTAATTGGAAAGGCTTTTTTTTTTTTTTTTCTTTTGTAAATGCATATTATATACAGATACATAAGTAAAATTATGGCATCATTTTAACTTAACATTTTATGAATAGCAGTGAACAGCATAGAAAAATTTATTTTATTGCACACAAAATCCTGAAGAGAAACTTTCAGTCCTTACAATTTATTTATTTATAAGAATATTCACGTACAATTTTTTTCCGATTAGTTTTTTATTCTACATTTACTGATTAAAATTAGTATAGGCAATAAATTTTAATGCTTGCTGCATATAATTTGAAAGTCTGCTTTTAAGTTACATTATTTTATAAACTTTAAAAAATAAGATAATAAAACCACACAGTGATGAAAAAGCATAGTATACTCTTAAATAAATAGAATAAATAATTATATAATTGCACCTTTAGCCACCGAATCGTAAATGATTCTGTAAGACATATCCCAAGAAACAAAGATTTAATGTTTTATTTTTTAATTTTATCCAGTGAACTATTTATAATAATTACTCATTTATATGAAATTTAAAACTTAAGATTTATATTTCAGCATTTTTTAAAATTATATGTATGCATGTATTTGTGTGGGTACATTTAATAGTGGATACCCATAAAAGGTGGGGTAGAGACTCAAAGAACCCTCTCGTTAAGTCGTTGGTGTAGTAAATATTTTTTACAACATAATGAACTCTATTAATTACAGAAATGAAAGACCAAGGTAAGTTCCCGCTTTTTACCAAAAGTACTAATACGGGCGTCCATACATTTAATAAGAGTGCAATCCAGACATTTTTTCAGAGGGGGTGCCTCCCCCGCCCTACAAGCGGATTTGCCTTTGATTTAAAATTAATTTGATCAATTATTGTACAACTACTGACAAAATAGGCCACGTTAAAAAAAAAAAAAAAATCGCCACTAAGTCGCTGAATTGCTATATCTGGCTAAACTAGCAACCTTTTAGAGCGGGTGCCTTTGAAGTGTCCGACTGGTCGAACGCAAAATCGTCAAACATCCGATCTGACCCCTTGACCCAAAACATTCCCACTTTAGCCACAAATTGAGATTTATGGCCAAATATCCGCTGCTCCGGTGACGAAAATCCCCCCACCACTAATAGCTTTCACGACCGGTCGTACGATCGGTTTGTACATGAATGTGGCCCATTAAAGAGCCGTTCGATTTTGGTCAGGGAGGCGGCTATCTTCGACTGTTAATGTTGGTCGCCCTCAGGAGGTCTATAATCCGTCAATACATCGCCGATTTTCCGCTTATGGCTTTGGCGGTCTAAGAGACCCCCCCCCCCCCCAGCCAGCCAAGAAGAAACACGCGATGGAGCATCGAGAAATTTTTTCAGCTTAGTTAATAGTCAGTTGAACGTCGAATAAACAGTGCAGGGGAGACAGAATTTACAGGGTCCTTTCTCACGACCTTTGACATGTCCACCCCAACCGTTTTCTCAGAAAACAGATGCTTTTTTTTTTCTTTTTTGTATGTGTATTCGTTCATGGTTCGCGTGGCTCGTACTTCACAGTTTTTTATGCAAGGGCAGAACTCGCTCCAGCGTGTAGTCAATGTAGTCAATGGCTGAGCTCAGCTGCGCTACACAGAACAGTAAAATTTCCATAGTTTTAACTATAAAAGTGGATATTTTTCAAGTATCTCTTGGAATATTTTTCAAGTTCAATGCTAACACGATTTATCGTTAGCTTGGCATATTAATAAGTTTGTCTGGCTCTCTTTAAATTGTGTTGGCCGGTGATGTTATTAAAGTTTATCGGAGTAACTACAAATTTTAATTCCAGCCATCAAAATTTTAGAGGTGAGTTAAGTAATTATTTAACTAATAATCATGTGCTTTGTTTCTTTTATTCATTTTATTTTTAATTGCTAATTATAAGTCTTCTTATTTGTATTATAGAGTGAAATATAAAGGTACAATTGGCATAAAATCAACTGTTTACCTTAAACATATGAAATATTTTTTCTCATTATAAGCACAAATTTACTTAATGTAAACTTACTATAACAAAAGTCAACTTATTATTGCATTATGGCATAACTTACAATGAAACAGATTAAAGCACATTATGCAAAGTTTTTTTTTTCTTTTTAAATTGTATACTAATATGTGTGCATTTAGTATGTAATTTAAACCTATTTGGAGTAGTGAAATTGAACAAATCAAAGAATTAAGAGAGATAAATAAAAAGCTGTTTGTGTAATGAAGTAGACAAAATTTTTCTCGTGGGAGGGTGAGAGGGGGGGGGGGGTTTGTAGATAGAAAACTTCTTCATATTTTATTACAGGAAAACTATAATAAACTATGGAGATAAAAAAGCAGGCTTATTCGTCTAATAGAAGTGGTTCCTTGACGATTTCGTCGAATCCTGACAGTTTATAAACGTAGTAATTATGCCGGAATTCCAGACATTTAGAGAATATGTCAGTCACACACCATTTACATACGTCGTGAAAGCATGGAAATTCAAACTTCTTGTCGGGTGCACATGCCATTTAAAAGGAAACACTCTATATTTCTAAATATAATACATTATACAACTAGTTGTTAGCTAATGAAAAGCAATTTTGAATTAAATGATTAAAATAACAAGTTTTAAATTAACTTCTAATCGTTTAGATAAAGTTATAAAATTTATATTCATAAAAGTTTGAACATATACAAAAATATATTAAAGTTAAAATATAATCTTGATTTTTAATTTAACAGATAAGTAACTCGCACGAACAACTTATGTCACTAATTTACATTTTAAAGGGTTTCCATTTTTTCCCCCGGTACATTTTATTAATCGTTTTGGCTGTATTAGGTATTTTTAATAAAAGGGTGCAAAAAATTATTTAATCTACACTTATAAACTATCTAAATATTTTCATATATTGGTTAAAAAGTAATCTTTTTTATATAAAATAAGAAAATTATATTTACTGTTAGTAAAATTGCATTTTAAACTGTATTCCTTACTTAACTAAATTTACTAATATTTTATTTAATTTTTAAGTTACTTTTTCACCATCTTTCACCAATATATGAAGATATTTAGATTTTTTATAACATTGAATTAAACAGCGTACCCACCCCCGCCTTTTATTAAATATACCTACAGTAAAAACAATTCATAAAATGTACCGGGGGGAAAAAGTAAACCCTTTAAAATGTAAAATAGAGACATAAGCTATTTATGCAAGTTACTGATCAATTAAATTCAAAAAATCAAGATTATATTTTTCTTTAATGTATTTTCTCTGTGTTCAAATTTTTATGAATGTATATTTTACAACTTCATCTAAACGACTAGAAGTTAATTTAAAACTTGTAATTTTTGCACATTTAATTAAAAATAACTTTTTATTAGCTAACAAACTAATATTAAAATGTATTATATAGAAATATAAAATGTTTCCTTTTTAAACGGCAAAAGTTCACAAGATCAGAACAGTTTGAATTTCCATTCCTTCAGGACGTATGTAAATGGTATTTGTCTATTCTCTGAATGTCTGGAATTGCGGCATAATTACTACGCTTATAAATGGGCAGAATTCGACAAATTCTGCGAAGTCTTTAAAGAACGACTTCTATTAGACGAATATAAGCCGGTTTTCTCCAGTCCTGTTGGAGCGATTCGACAAGGTATAACGTAAAATCAACCACTATGAGCTGAATTTTATAAACGAATTCCGAGAATCTGTCTCCCTTCGCCGTTATAGCGACGAGTGTTCGACCAATATCGGGGATTTTCTCTTCCTGGCGGTCACCCTTTTCCATTCTTACGCTGTAGTTAAGCGAGATTGTTATCTCTCACGGCACCCCTCGCGGGTAATACGCCGTCAAGAAGTTCAGCCAAAGTTCAGCCAATCACAAGTGTGATTAAAGTTAGACTATTGTTAGTTTACACTTTTTGGGGAAAAAAAATTATTTATGAAACTTAGGTTATTTTAATTATTATTTTGTTACGGGAATCGCTGCTTCTTTTAAATATAAATTCAGGAAACAATCGATGAAATAATATTGAATATTGATTTAATCCAAATCCAGTTGTTTGAATTAACACTTTTGGGGGTAATTTGAACTTGAAGCAAGGGTTGCTATTATTATTATTTTGTAATGAGAATAGCTGTTTAAACTTATTTTAATCATAAAATCAGATGAGGATCAGTGAAATAATATTGATTTAATCAGGAATTTATATCATTGTTTAAGTTTATACTTTTAGGGTAAAAATACAGTGTTAAAAAAAATAATAATAAAATAAAAATTTGTATAATGTGATATGGACTACTGTTTTGTGCTCATCACTTTTAAAATAAATGTGTATATTCTATTGCAACAATTGGGAAATAAGTTGAACTTTATATTTAATATTTACTAATAACTACCATGAATGCTGAAATTAAAAAAAAGATATACTTACTCTCATAATTCACTATTCAAAACACCCAGTAAAATAATTTAAACTGTGGCATCAGCATAATAATTTTAGATGCCAAACTTGTCCTTAAATGTGGTTATAATTGTTATGATTTAAGACTTGTTCTGCTGAAGAATACTGCATTATGCAAAGAAAAGTGTATACGAAAACTTCAATTATTTTTAAAAGATATAAATATGGATGATAATTTATTCAAACAGTAGCACAAAAAACATCAATAAAGTAGAAGTTATTAGTGTGAATGTGCATAAACTTAATGTATTTTTTGTACATCATCAATTTTAAATTATTATTATTATTTTAAGATAAATGAAAACTAATTAATTGGGCTTTATGTATGTAATAAATTGGTAGACCTTTCTTGGAATTATTTATATAATCAGTCTGCATGTTTATATGTTAAAACAATAACAAATAACAAAAATGAAGTATGAGACATTATAAAGTTTCACCTATATTTTATTTGGATAGTCAATACAGAAAATAGATAATTCAAATAACTGTACAAGCAACAAAATTTCAAGTAGAATTGTAGCTGAGTTTAACAAATTTAAAATAGGCTTTGTAAAACAAGACAACAAACTATGTTTCTGTAAATAATTTATGTATTTACAGCACAACTGTTACGATTCGAGAAGATTAGGACAGTACACAAGGAAGGTTGAATTACATTAAGAAAAAAATATGCTATGTGATCCATTATAAACAAAGAGAAAAAATCAAATATTTAGGAGACAAGAAAAATTACAATAAAAAATGCCCCCCCCCCAAAAAAAAATGTATCTGTAGGATCCATTACAAACAAAGAGGGGAAAAAAGTCAAATATTTGGGAGACAAGAAATATAAAACAATTACAATAAAAAATGACACACACACCTATCCAAAAAAAAAAAAAAAAAAAAAAAAGAAAGAAAGAAAAGAAAAAGAATCTAGTTTTTAATAAATGCATCAAAACTATTTAATTTTTGAATAGCATACTGATCTGAAATTGTACTTAAAGAAACAATTTAAATCATTGAGACTTTTTATGTTTAATTAATCAAACAAAACATTACCTTTTCACAACTATTCGAAGAAGTAATATTTAATAAAAAGTAAAAATCACTAGCTGTAAGTCTGCAAGATTATTTATCTTCTGAAAATGGGGGTGAGAAGAATTTTTAAAGAACTGTTCAATGCAGAGGTAGTAATTTAGGTTCACAAATATGTAGTTTGAACAATCAAAAGAAAATTAGTGATCAAAAGTTGTTTATAAAAAACTTCCAGATAGGTTTAATTGGGCCATAGACGTGCTGTCAAATAATTTTGACATAGTGATTAGTGGGAAAATAATAAAACTAAATACTAGCACAGGGTGGTGACAGATCATGGAAATATCAGGGAATTTCATAAAAATATCCAAAAATCAGGAAACGTTTTGCTTTTGTGCATGCACAAATGCCAAATCATAAAGAAGTTATTATTTCTATTATTTTTTTATTCTCAAGTAACTAAATACTGAAATTGGATCAAATTTCATACACACCCTTTTTTTTTTTGTTATGTTTCTTTTGACCAATCTAAGCTAGCAGTGAAAATCATTGAATGTCAGTTTTCATAAAAGTATATAGTAAGCGTAATATTTTGAAATTGATGCATTTCAATAAAAATACTAAGAAAAAACAAGATCTCTGAAGAGAAATCTGTCAATTATTACAAATTACTGTAAAATTTTACGTAAGTGAAAGTTATAAGAACAAAACTAATTTATTTCGGTTACTTAAAATTTTTTTAATAAGGTTGCCACTTAAAATTCTGCAACTACTGAGTAGTAAGATTTTAAACTCTTGACTCTCTGCATCACACTCAAAATCATTTAAATTAAAATGCAAAAGGAAAATTTTAACATCTGTCACTTTGAAAGATTTTTATCAACAAAAAATATTTATACTGTGATCCATTAGTATAGTGCATTGGTATAAAACAAGGGGAAAAATAAACATTTGTACATTTTGTAAAAATTCTTACAAGTTGGCAGCTATTTAATATGAAAAAGAAAATATGATGGAAAGTCATTAAGTAAAATGATGCAAGTTCTATCATATTGTGTGACTGTAAATTCTAAATTATAAGGAAAAATAAATTATGATGACAAACACTTGGAAACAATTTTATTTTTTAACACAGGCCCTACAAATGTTTATGTGCACTTCAGCCCGTATTCTAGCTGCATAAATTTAGCTATGACATTCATAATACCACCTTACACTGAATGCCATAATTATTTACAAATTTTTTTTTATCATTTGGTTCTTGCCTCCAAGCTGTTGCTTCAATAGACAAAAACAGATGAGAAAATCATGCTGAGCTAAGTTTGGTCATCTATGGCTGTTCTTTGAACAGATTTATTTCTAACTGAGCATTATGCCATATGCATATGTGGCTTACTTAATGACATACCCTCTTAATTATGTTAAGATAAAATAACATTGTTTTTTTTACACAGTATATATTCCATTAACTACCATGTGCCAAAATGAAAGAAATAAATATAGAGATATATATATTTAGTATAATAGTAAATACATTTCCTAATATAAAAATAAAATTTAATGCTTCTACATTCTTGCATTAAGTAATTCTGAAAATAAAAACAAATAATTTTTGCTATGGCTGTTTCTTTTTGATAACTTTACTTTTGAATAAGTTTTGTAATACAGCTTTGTAAGTAATGCACTGTTTTAACAATATCATAGTAAAAAAATATATGCGAAAAAAGAAACTGGAGTAAGAAATATAAATATTGCACTACTATTTTCCAGAAAGTCAGGGATGAGATTGACAAAAAAAGAAAAAGTCTGAAAGAATGTACCAACAACATTTGAGGAATAATACTTATGAATTTCAAATTCAATAAACTCATTTTTAACAATATTGTAATTTTTGAAATATAAAAACATTGTACTTTTTGAAAGTTCTTTCTCACCAATCAAATCATTTTACAAACATTGCACTTAAATTGCTCACAAGCTTTTTTCGAAACATAACTCGCTGAGTTTACCTGGAGTAAAATTTAAACAACTTCATTCAGCACATCAGTAAACACAGAGTTAGAACTAACGGATGGCACTTCATCATCTGAAGTCGAAATTTCACAGTGGTGTGGCATCAAATTATATCTGTCAGAATCAGCATCATGGTGTTGGAATAGTTGCTTGCTGAAAAATGTTCAGAACAGACCCAGAATCTGGTGTATCTCACATGGAGGGATGATGAAATAACCCACTCCTTTCCGGACACTTCAGCTCATTTATTGGACCTGCAAAAAAGAATAGAATAACTTTATTGGGTACAGACAGGGATCAACACATACAAAGTGTAGGTCTGTTTTACAGCCCTTTCACAGAATTACAATCGACTAAAATTCCTTCACAAAATTATAACCAATTAAAGGGCCCCTTCACAGAAATACAATCAATTAAAACAACCTTTCATTGTCTTTTACTGTATATTTTAATTTGTTTTGTAATTTTATAGTTTATAAAAAAAAAAAAATCTTCAAAGTATTATTGCTATTTTGGATTCATTAAAAAAAAAAAAAATTACTCTTTAAGAGATTTTCTGGAGGATTTCTTCATTGTGTGTAATAGTTCATGTTTGGTTGTATGTAAAACCGAAAAATGTTGTGGGCAAAGAATTGCAATCATTTCTAAGAAAATTTCCATGATTTACATTGTACTAGGGATGCACTGAATACCACATTTTGTCGAATAACGAATATTCAGTTAAAATTCTAACCGAATATTCGGCTGAATACCGAATACTTGGTTAAAATTTATTATACTTTGATTACAATGATTAATTTAATTAGTTTTTTCTTAAAAAATGTTTCATATGGTGTAAAACTTCAAAAACTGAAATGCTGCAAAATTCAATATCCAAGTATGTTTCCTTTATATATTATTAATAACTTTTTAAAATATTAGTGAAATGCTGGTAATTTTTTTTACCTACATATTTTATTTAAAATATTAGCAGTTAATTGACTTCACATAGTTATGAATACTTAATGTTATGAGTTTCTTTTTTTTCCTGGTTACTGTTTCAAATTTAAATCAGTTAGTAATAGCACAGGTTAATGTAATGCGTCATGAGATTTAAGAAAAACTGAAAAGCAACAAAATTCAAATTTAACATCGGAGTGTTTTCTCTTACATTAAAACAAATTTCATTGGGATATTGGTTTTTTGTGTGATTGTGGAACGCTATGCTAGGACTATCTGCCAAGGATGGGGGTGCCTTGGTAGGAGGACTTTATACAGGTTTCTAACGCTTATTCACATGTGATATTAGTAAGTAACAACTTGAATCAATTTAGTACTATGGTACTATACTATATCTTTCATTCATGATATAAAAAATATGTATTTGTTTACTGATTGAGGAATACTTAAATTTGTTTACTATTCGGTTGTCGAATATCTAAATATTTGGCCGAACCGTCACGGTATACTGCCGAATAGGCAGTATACCGAATACCAACCGAATATTCAGTGCATCCCTACATTGTACATTACCATACATAAAGAATTTGTTGATAGCTTCATTACAAAATGAGTAACACATGGTATACTCTTACTAAAATTAACACTTACATTATTGGGTCTTTTGGAAACCTATGATATTAGCCTTCAGGTTCTTTCACTTTAGCTGTGTCACAAAGGTCATACTTAACATGGGAGGACTTCTTTTTTCTGTAGAAAGAAAAACTAATTAATAATGCGTAAAGTCAAAACAAAAGTTTTAGAAATGACAATATTGAAGCAAAATAGCTCGTACATTAACATGAAACATTTTCACAAATAACTTTTATCCGCAATGTATATAACCAAGGGTAGAATCCTGTGTTTTGTTTTCTTTTTGTGCTGCCCTCGGGCAATCTCTGAAATTATTTTGGTCACCCCCAAGTACAGTTTGTTGCCCATACGACTTTTGCAATACAATTTTTTTTTAATTTAATACAGCCGTTACTATGGAAAATGGATTTTTGACTATGATGGCAGAATTTTCTTGACGGTGATCGGCTGCTTGTAAATAAATAGGAAACGAGCACACTGAAGATAAAACAATAGTAGTTTCTCTCTCAACCATATTTCATTATATGAGATAGCTATTATAAATATGATATATCATCATTTCTGATCTTGCCTGTATAGCCGAACTCTGTTACAGCAAACCCGGTATATAACGAACTACAGTTTACCAGTTAACACAATAACGCCTCTAGATGTGTATTTCACATTCAGAATAAGCCTTAAGAATATGAGCTTTTACGCATTGCTTTTCCATACAAAATTAAGTATATTTTGATAAATGATAATGATTTGCTGATTTTAAATTTAAAAAATCCAATTATTGTATTGTATCAATGAAGTTTACTATTTCATTTCTTAGCAGTTCCGATAATGGGTGTAACAAACATAACTTTTGTTCTCCTGAAGTTCATTATAACACGGTTCAATCGTAGTAAGTTTTTGGAAAGCCAAAGTGATTATAATGTTAATTGCCTCTCCTTGTGCACACTAAAAACAACTACTAAACCCATGTTTAACCTGTTTGCTCTTATCATTAGAAAGATGCAATGGAGAAGACTTCCTTCAATCAATGTTGCTTAACAGACTAGTTCTTTAAATGCTCCATAAATGCATTTAAATGCAATTAATGTTTAATTCTAATCAAAAATAGAGAGTAACATTTATGCTACCAATCAAATCAGTAGATATCATGTTAATCCCCAACCAGTTATCCAGAATACACCCGGTCCCAACCATTCCGGATGATAACAGGTTCCATACTGTACTACAAAAATCGCTCTGTTAAAATGTATACAAACAATAAAAATATACAAGCATGTTTCACATAATGGCCACTACAGCAAACGGATTTACTTTCTCTTACGAAATATCGCAAACATACATTAATAACTGCTGACAAAAGCACACAGTTGTAGAAGCGATCAAGATAAAACTATTCCCAGCGAAAGCATATTGATTTGATTTGCAGTGCAGCATATTTGTTGCATCGGTAACATAAAAAACAATTATCAATATAAACAAATTATACATAAATCAATATAAACAAATGATGTAAATGTCAGTTAAAGAACGTACAAGATATACTTACGTATTAGATGAATTGAAGATTGTTTCTTCTTTTCCATTTAGATTCGATTTATTAATTAATGGCGGCGTACGATCCACGATGTTGTCGTTTTGAAGGAAGGAGGGAATCGCGCGGAAGACCTCGCAATGATTAGTACGCATGCGCGAGTTGAGCGGAGAGGAGAGCCGAAAGCATTCTTGCCCCTGTACGGTTTGCTTTTCTGCTAGTGGACTTTCCGCCAGAGCTAGATGGCGATAGTTACGTCTCCCTCGAGCCGAAACGATGCGGTTCAGCGCTCGACGGGCAAACAGGTGGACATATCCAAGGATTTTTAACGTCGATGATTACGTCGACGGCGACGTTAATTCGATGTATCGTGGCTGGCCGGGGTGGCACCGGCAAGGCAAACTTGGGCTGGCGACAAGATTTTGTTGCCAAAACAAAAGCGTGCCTAAAAGGACCCAGGTAAAATCATACAAGACGGTGCGCCCCCCATGTAAACGGTGTTCCCTCACACAGCATTCCAGTAAACCTAAAGGGGAGAATACAATGCAACGCAAGAAGAACCATTAAAATGATTGATTGCCTCCGCACGGTACCGAAATCTAGAAGAATTTCAGACATGAACCTTAGATATGGTCCCTTATTACGTAGCCATGCACGTGCGGGCTTTGTGAAAGGGGGGAAACCCTAAGCAATCCCTTGGCCGGATGCTGCAAAAACATTAGAACATGCTGCAAAGACATGTCTTTGTGATGCAATCTAAAACGACGTATAAATGAAATATTAATAAACAACTTTGATTATTACATGTTTAACAACGCTGCTAATGAAAATTTTAATATGTAAATATAATAATTGTATGTTTTTTAAGGTAATAGTAAATTTGTTCATGTTAGATATTGTGTTTTCAGGTAAAAACTAAGGTGAAACAAATCCTACATTTATTGGGCAATACCTAATACTGCATACATTTAAGATTCATGTAATATACATTGAATACCATGATGTAATTTTTGTTTGCACAGACATTGAATTTAATGAACCATCCACAGTCGCCCGATTTGCTGATTGTCATTAATTATTAGTTACAGCATTACGGATTGAATTAAGTTCATGAAAAGTCTTTTTCCAACGTCTTCTGATAGGCAAAGTGAGTTGTAAACATTTTTAAAAAGTCAACTTCGTCTTTACAAGAAGGTTGTTAAATGTACAACTCTCCACAATTTCTCCCTAAAGAGTAACATAAACACAGAGACAAAATTTTCGAAACTAAGGAAAATTTAAAACTGCGTATAACCGATATTGTGCGTCGTATACACGAGGCATTTTTGCATTAAAATAAATAGTAATGAATCGGGACTTCATGAAAATGACGTATAAATGAGAAATAAATAAACGGTGCCTTACTGTATATATATATATATATATATATATATATATATATATATATTAATCTGTCCTAAGAGCCCAATTTATGACAATTATTATATTTGTCCCTGCAAAAGAGTTAAAATGCTATAAAAAATAGTCTGCGAAGAGCATTCTTTTATAAGACTCAAATACTACATAAAATATTTTAAACTGGAACAAATATTTTTTCCATGGTTAAACTATATAGAATCTCCTAAAAAAATAGTAAGCCTAGGACACCCGTTATTCTTAATTAGACTTAGGTCAGCACCATACTTTTGATGAATATTAAGTTCATATGCATATTTCGAGTGTTACACCCCCCCCCCAAAAAAAAAAAAAAAAAAACCACACACGCACACACAAAATGCATGCTTGCAAAATTATTGTATTATTTAGATGAGTTTCAACAATATCAGATTTACATCTAATTTAACTTTAGTCATTTTACTCGTTTAACATTAATTTGACCCCCATACTTAAGATTTGAACAGAAGATCGAATACATGCTCCATAAACATAGCAAATGTGTTCGTTAGAAATGTCGGGCCGTATATTTGTTTGGTTGTCTGATAGATTCAAGATGGTACTACAGCTACAAACTCTCTTGACAATTTTCGTTCTTAAAACTATTTGTTGAATACTACACAACTATTTCACGAATGCAGTACAGTAATACAACTAATAGAATGCAGCTCATTCACTTACATTTATATCAGCTTCTTTGCAGCTGTTCAAAATGGGGAGGGGAGTGTACGAACAAACGGGAGTTTCTTAAAATGCCTTATGCAAAAAGGGTTCCATGTTTAGGTATTTTCGTGATGTTTTAGCTTTCGGTTTACGTATAAGAAATTCGCGAAAATAAGATCCTTTTACAGTGCGAAAATAAGTGCTTTTACAGTGTATGGCCTACGGTAAATTCAAATTGCACTAGCTGTAAAGTGTTTAAAAATTTCTTCTGGATAATTTTTTTTGAGAGGCGGGTGGGGGGGGGGTCTCCCTTTGCAAATGGCTGTCCTGGGGCCCGAAAATCCTGTCGGCCTGATATCATGTCTTATTTATGTGAATATTTCGCCATGTTAAATTACGTTGCGTTTTGATAACAAAATAAATTACCTAAAAATAAATAGTTAGTATTTTAGGGGTGAGGGGCCAAATATATATTAAAAAAAGAGTATGGTAACTATTATTTCAGAGCATTTAAAATTTACAAATTAGTTAAATAAAACGCACGAAAAACTTACAAGTGCACGGGATTTCAAATGATACATGAGGAAAAAAAATTTCAAATCTAATTCATTTGAGGCTTCAACGTACATATATAATGATGCAAGATGATCTCGATCCCTGTCGATAGACTCAACATTTTTATAGCATACTCGATTTCTTTGTACTAAAATAGTATTTGAAATCAAATCTGGAGATGAGCAGCCCCCCCTTGCCCCCCAAATGGTATGGGTGTCCATGATTTTAGGAAGTATTAATGAGAAAAAGTAAAACTAATAAAAAACTTTGTAAAAAAAATTAAACGTTAATTATGCCATAGAAAACTCACTAAGACCTATATAAAACCGAGCCGTACCCCACTCTGCTTCAACTAAGCCCTAGTTTAATACAGATTTTATATCTTCATGTAATCTGTTAAAGAAAAAAATCGCTACAAAACGAATTTATTCAGTTATTTCATTGAATGACCTCATCGTCTTCCACAAAACAAAAGAAATTTATTTCTAGCGTTTGCTCATATGTAGCGTTTGTTCATATGTGCATTAGTTTTTGCTTGTTTACAATCTTATGACTGCTTGAAAGGGATGCTGTAAACATTTTCTTTTTAGAAATAAATGTTTCTAATGCAAAATTGTTCATGGACTTATCTTAAATTTTGCTTAAAAAATAAAGCCTTGAAGCAAAATTACTCAATTATACATAGTGGCACTACATCATTTCGGTGGACTGAAGAAAGCGTAAAAAAACCCGCATAATATTGAAGGGGTTTAATTTTTCGGATGAGTGTGTGTGTGTGTGAGGGGGGGGGGCACTTGAAATAAAAAATTTAAGAAAGGAGTGGGCATCCGAAAGTGCGCTTTTTGGTGGAGTGGATTTTTTTAAAGTATTTGAATTTTTTTTTTTTTTTTTTTTTTTTTAGTATCATTTTTACACTAACATGCTTCACACTCTGAGCGCCCCCCTTATGGAAAAACTTGTATTTTCACTTAGCCTTCAGTTAAATACTGGGTTCAAATTTGTGGAAGAGGGAGGTGAAGCCATTCACTTGACTACTGGGCTCAAATTTGCTTTGCAGTAAAAGTGCAGATGTGTAGTAATTTCTTTTCTATGTAAAAATAAAAATAAAAAAACTTTATCAAAAGCTAAAGGGCGTTGAGGCGTTTCGGACGGCCATGGGGCTACTGGAAAAGTTATCTGAATGCAATTTTCAATAGAGATGAATACAGAATACACTAATGTACCTCTCTTTACGCCCTTTTGGACGCCCACTTGTTTCTCACATTTTTTCATTTCGCGCCCCAAAAATGAAACCATTCAAATTATGCGCTTTTTTTCCGGTGCGTATATTTAATCAAAGTTGGTGAAGGGGAATAATCTTTGCAATACTAATAATGGTAAAAATATAATTATTAAAACTATTACAACAAAACTAATTAAAAATTAATTTTAAATACAGTTATATATAGCCGATATTTTACATCTTAAGAAATGAGTTTCAAATAATTTTTAGCCAGTTTCCTTTAAAAAAGCTTTATTTTTAGCATTTAGAAATGAAAATTTGTTTAGAAACATTACATTTATACTAACATTTGATGTAAAAAGTTCTTTTAAGAAAGTTTTTCTAAACTGACTTATTAATACCATAATTTAATTCTGAAAAAAAAGCATGTCTAAAATAAAAGAAGTAATATTTAAATTAAATACTTTCAGAAATAAAAATAGTTTTATGTAAATATATATACTTATAAATCATTCATTCTAAGAATTATTATTTAAAACCAAAGAGTTAACAAGATAAATTACCATGATTCAGAATAAATTCCTGCACTTATGAAAAGAAAACCAGTAATAACAAGCCATAACTGATTACAAATCAGAGTGAATATGATACCCTATTACATAACCTCAAAACAGGATGTCAAGCATTTTAGTACAGTAGACACCGGTTATAAACGTACTCTCAGGAGACCTCAAAAAGTAGTACTTTGTAGCCGAAGTACGTTATAAGCAATACCGGCAGTAAGATTCAATGTTACACAAAAAAAGAAAGTGGGCTCATAATTTCACTGTAATGTGTGTTTTAAACAAGTGTGATTTTTTTTAAATTTAAATTAAATAAAAACAGAACATTTTTTATTGAGATAAATAATCTCTAATTTTCTTTTGTTTTAAATCAGCAGATGCTACTTTAAAGATACCGTTTTTGATATCCATAATAGACTCTTGTAGAGTCTCCGCATCATCACTTCGGCATTCAAAAAATCGTAATAATGTTTTAGCAGCATGTAATGCGTGGGGTATGCTTGGTACTTCACTATCATCAGGATCATTATAGTAGTCCTTTTCAGAAGGCATTTATATTGATGAATAACAAAGAGAAAACATGTCTTGTTCTTGGCCTTGCCTAGCAGGGGAAAAAGATAAAAGATCGCTCTCTTCATACACAATTCATCTCGCTAGAGATTCTAAAACTGACAACGAGTGTTTGTGAACGTACTGAAATTTCCGAGAAAAAGGAAATAAAATGCTTAAGAAAAGCAAGATTTTATTTTTGGCTTTGGTATAAAATGTACGTTATAGCCGAAGTACGTACTTTTGTTAAGTATGTTTTAACCGAAGTTAAACAATATAAATATAGGACTTCAATCGGGACCTAGCTTCTAGGTACGTTATAACCGATAGTACGTTAGATCCCTGGTCCGTTATAACCGGTTATTTCGCACTGTATGTACATGATACATACAGTGCGCACTGTATGTACATGATACTTAAATAACCCAAGAATTTCTTAGTAACAGTGGCTTGGGTCGAAGTGGGCATATAACGCTCCCTTCTACGCCCCTCATGGCCAAGCATGCCTTTCTTTTTAAGATAATACGTGTTAATTAAAATGTTTAATTTCTATTAGCAACCCTTTCTTTAAAAAATTAGGAAATCCCGAAAGAAGACAGTGCTTTTAAGTGGTACTTGTAAGAAACCATACAACTTTTCATTTGTTTTTAAATAGGGTGTCAATGACTTACATCAGCAGATTTAAATCGGTGATTTTAATCTTGATTTAAATAATTTGATTTAAATCAGGGATGTACAACCTACGCCCTACGGGCTATTACTAGCTCATGACACCCATTTCCATTCATCTGCCAATCCAGTTGCATGCTGAAAAACACAACAGAATCCATCAATTCAATTTTTAGGAAAAGGAATTAATTGTGAAAATGTAATTCTTTCAGATTTGTTTTTAATGGCCATAAATATGGCAGCAGAAAATTTCAGTTATAATTAATAGACTTTTATGAATATGTGCCATCCAGGGGCGTAGGGGGTTAGGGGGGTCATATCCCCCCATGAGAAATTTTACCCATACAAAATGTATATTCTTCACTACAATATTACACACATGTATACATATATATGAGTTGTAGTAGTCGTAACCCCCCCCCCCCCCCACCATGAAAAATTTCTGGCTATGGCCCTGGTCCCATCATATTATCAAGAATTTTTATTTGCTATTTGTGAGATTCCACAGTATTGTCATGCCCACAATAAACTCGATTGGTCATAACTACAAAAAAATTGAGTTCGGTGAACAATTTTTCTTTTTTTGTAAACAATGTAGCATACCTACTGTTAAAAAAATTCATTCATCTAATCTAAATGTTTAATTTAGTTATCATCAACCGAGCTTGTTGCAAACATGACAAAAAAAATCACAGTACTATGGGATTACACAATTGCCTTGCCTATGTGTGCCACCAGATTTTCAAGAACTTAATTTGCAAAATTAAGAGAAAATTATAATTAAAAATTTGGAATTTTGTCATTACATCCATCAAGTAGTCTTTAATATTTTGTTTTTAAAACTATATTAGTTAAAAGGGCGCACTACTTGACCTTTGATACATAACATTTGAATTACTACGGTCCACAAGCTGAAAGAGGTTGTGCAAAAAAAAAAACAATTATTGTTATTGCATGTGAATAAGATATCTGTACAGCTTTATTCCTGAAAGCAATTTCACAATGCTTCCAAAATCATTCATTCGGGACAAAATTATTTTATTTGCATACAAAAGGTTTATACTACTAACTAGATACGGTGTGCAAAATTCTGTAATTCGACTTGAAGTGCATGAGCATTTAGCGTGTGTCCCCCCCCCTTTTTACACACACACACAAAGATAAACTTCCGTTACAAACGTTGCCCGGGTGTATTAAGTGTTAAGGAATAACATGCCTAAAAATTATTGTCTGCTTCGCTCCCCACCGTTGCAAAGCACGAGTGCAGCGATTTTCCTCTTGTGTCTTGTCCTCTTGTGATCTAAGAAAAACCTGTACACGCGACGAATGTGCACGTTAAATTTGTAGGGCCGGTTCTGGATTACCAATTCTGTGTGTTGTTCAACAGAACAACCAAATGAAATAATTGACAAATTATAATGAATTAAGTAATGTAAAGAGTTTAATTATCTTTTTAATTGATTGTTTACAAGAAGTGCTTGCTTATGTAAAAATCAAAAAGATATTCTGTTAATGCTTAATCTACAACAGAACATGTATTATCTGAATGAATTTTTTACACTGTAATATTCTGTTGTATTTTGATGTCAGTAGAAATAATTATAACAAAACTATAGTTCAGGAGAGGTTTTTTTTTTAAACTCTATTAATTTGTAATTTTTAACACATCAATGGTGAGATCCACTAATTTTTTTTTCGCGGGTGTGTGTGTGTGTGAGGGGAGTTATGCAAAAAAAAAAAAAAAAAAAAAAAAAAACGGATAAAAAATATAATGATGACTTATCTGGAAGCATTAAAATATATTAAAATGAATAAAATAAAATGCACAAAATATTTAAAAATCGTTTAGTGATACACATCACTAAAAATAAAATAATTTTCAAATTTACTTTTCAGCTAAGCCGAAATAATATTAGAATAAAATACAAAAATACATTAAAGATTAGTTTTTTTAATCAAAAATTTATCTTTACTTGTTATGTTACTGTGAAAGTGAATAAAGCGAGAATGTGAGACAAATTATATATGAGGTGATTTAAGTCATTAAAAACTGACCGGGGATTAAACTAAACTAAAAAAAAGTTGTTTTATTGTCGGTGTAAAATATACTGTAAAATTAGCCTATGGAGTTCAATTTTTTTTTTCAAGCCTACAAGTTCTATCACTACGAAATATTAATATAGAGGACCATTGTTTATAAACTATAACGTTTTTCAAGAGACTGTTACTAAAAACATTTTAAAAATTGAGGGTTTTTTTCTTCTTTTTTGAAGATTTTGAAATTTACTAAAGTTATAATGCATAGTAAAAGCTCAAGCCTGTCTAAAGCGGATCTTTAACTACGCGGAAACTTGTTCTTTAATCAAATATTTCTTGGTCCTCTGAATACTTACTCTAGGATATAAACAGTTGAGGATTCAGAAATTTTTTTAAAAGGGACTAATTAAAAAAAAAAAAAGAAAATAAAAACTTTTGTGACGATATGCAATAAAACAAAATATCACTTTAAAGTATTGTAATTTGTTTTGGGGGGGGGGGGTGAATTTAGAATAAAAGGTTATTTTCCCTATGCAAAATGCACATTAAAGTAAAATGCTACCCTTTAGAAATGTCTTTGGAAAGGGGGAGGAGGGGCGCTCAAGCGTCTTAGCCCTTTCCCTGTATGCAACACTGGATATAACTTTTGTTTAACGGAAAACTGCGTCAATGGAAGAACATTTATTTCCGTTTAAGACAAAATTTTATTATTATACAGTAAAACCTAATAAATTTCAACCGAATCCTTTTCACTAATTCGATTGATATCATTTTAAAATACAAGTTAGATTAATTTATTTGAGTAATTACTCCGAGAAAAACATGTAAATGAATTTACTTGCGAAAATAATTTTATATCATTACAACATTATGGAATGGAATGAGTGAAAGAAAGAAAGAAAGAATATCTACATGAGGGTTTTATTTTTTAAAGTCTTATGAATGTTTGATAAACTAATATTTATTTGACTTCGACGCAAAGCTCTATTTGTAGCAAACGGAATCTCATTTTGAAACAAATTGGAATCTCCAAAAAGAAATAGGAGATGGGATATTTTCTTGGGAAAGCGAAACACGTACAAAGCAGACAATGAGTCTTTTTTCCAGTGCTTCTCAGTGGCGCCGACTACGTGGGTGCTCCGGGGCTCAAGCACCCACTGAAAAAATTCTGTGGGTGCTCCGCACCCACAGAAATTTTAGTTCCAAGTCATAATTTGAAGTTCCCAGAAAGGGCTAGGAAAAGACGTTTATGTGGGTGCTTTGGGTTTGTAAAAAAATTACGGTGGATGCTGAGCACCAGCAATCGTCTTATAACCCCAACACAGTGATGTGCACTCAAGGAGGGTCCCCCCCCCGCTCCAATTATGCCATTACGTAATATGAATATTTGTAAGGATACGGAACTTTTTGCATTATTTCAGTACTAAAATGCTTTATTTGCTTATTAGTTGTGTGATATTTTAAAAGTTTAAAAGAAAATCTTTAATGAGTCCAAATGTATGTGGATGCTTCGGCATGGACGTCCATATGAGTATTTTAAGACGAGGGGGGGGGGGAGGGTTTATTTCTTGCATTTGTAAGGTCATCGGCAATCGCGCTTTCAAACATTTTAGTACTGAAATAGTGAAAAAAAGGTTAGCTAATATAAAAAATGTTCACTATACCGACGGCTAGAGGGAGGGACCCGAGCCCCCACCTACTTCCCTATATGAGCACCTATGTCCTTTATAATTTAGATGCGCATGAGGAACTTCGATGAGACAATCAGTGGGGTAACTATAGGGCGGTAGAACGGGCAAAAGCCACGGTCCCCCGGATGGAGAGGGAGCCTTTCTCAAATAGAAAGCTAGAAAAAGTGAACTGCAACATGTTGGTTAAGATTCTGTACAATGAGGAAGGACCTTATCCAGTGAATTCATTACGGGCCCTAACGGTATTGTCACGCCACTGATGACGACGAGTGCTTTGCAACTGCATAATTCGAAAATAAAATTTTAGTGAGGGACAGTTTTTTTTTTTTTTACGTAGTATGTCAGATCTCAAGCACCCACAGAAAAGTTTTCGTGGGTGCTAAATACTTGCATGTATTTAAAGGAAGTGCTTAGTTTGCATGGGAGGGAGCTCAGCTCCACTACTTCTTTTTTCTCGGTGAAATTTTACACTAAATTTAAATTTTTAATTACCATCGTAATTGTTTCTGTTGATATTAATTTTATTACATCGCAAACTAATACAGAGGTAACAAAAATTAACTTAATAATACCTTAAATTAGGTAATTAATTTTGTAAATTGCAATACAAAAAATCAGGGCTCTTGCACTTTTTTGGATAGAAATTAAACCTTGTTTAAAGGCAACTGAATGACAGCTACTTTCAGCTTATCGCTGTAGTTCGGAAAAAAATCCCATGAAATTTTGGTACACAGATCAAAAGAATTATGTAAAATATTTCAAATTTTTAGGATGTATGTTTTAGAAACTGCACTATACACTGAAATAAACAATAAACCTGTATTATTTACGAAACTTTTAGAAAAAATTCTTATAAATCGAAAATTTTAAAGAGTGTTATTCTTTATTTCGGTATGTAGTGCAGCTTATAAAGAATCATCCTAAATTTTTTTGAATCCTTGGTGCGATAGTCTACTTTAATTTGTGTACTAAGACCGTTATGCAGATTTTATTTCTTCGGCATACACCATTATGTGCCCCGGAACTCGAGTAATTATAATAAAATTCCAATAAGTAGTAATTTAGCACATACTCTAAAATTTTAAAAAGTGCATGAAAAAAAAAAAAGGAATCCAAATAGGTAATATTTTTGTCTACTTAAAATAATAATAATAATTATAATAGTTTCTCATATGAGTACTAATTTAGAGGTGTATGGGGGCCATCCTAACATTCAGACATTTTAGCACGAAAATAATACTTAGAAATTCAGTATGCTGTAAAAATGTTTACTACTAGGCGGGCTCAAATCTCAATCCCCCACTACCACTTGCCTTCCTATCTGGCGCCCATGTAAACAATGCCTTTCTAAAATTCAAAGCTTTTTCACAATGAGATGTGCGACTCCCTACAGCCTTTGCCCACTGTGCCCCCCGCCTTTCTGACCCATAGATAGATCTGACCCACATAAACAGACCTCATCCCAGAATCCTCGTCCTCCATGGGAAAATGTATGAATACAACGATACTATGTTAGCCCAAGAGTACTGGAAAACGGAGAATTTGAGACAAAGCCGCTGGCTACAATCAGAAGTTCACGCGGGAAAGATAACACAGGAGTTAGGTGAAAGACTCATTCCCATTATGGAAATGTTTTGAGATAGTTCTAATAATATTACTTCATTACGGATTCCGAAGTGAATAGGTTTAATTGTTTTTATTGTAAATAGAGAACATCAAGGTCTGTCTGTTTACAAGCACCTAATATACAACACTTTGTATGTCTCTGGAACAAAAAAAGATGCTCATTCATCAAAAAGTGTCGGCGCTTTGGTGTTAATTGAATGAGACTGAGGCGAGGCTTCTAAGGTATAAAGGTTTGTGTCACTTTCTTCCTAAGTCTCAATTTCCTTTTCTTATTTTTGAATGATTTTAGTGCTCAGTTATTTATTGAAAAGGGTGGAACAGACTGTCGTCCACACTAACATTTCGAGATGCCTTCCGTTTCATTTTCTGCGAATATTTTGTTCAATTTTTGTTCTTGTTTGACAAAGCGGAATTAGGTACTATTTGCTTTGATCTAGCCAAATGCTGTTTTTGTAACATTATACTGAAATCAATGGTGCATGAACACACATTACTGAAATGTATGTCTCTCGGTTCGGTGAACAATTTTTCTTTTTTTGTAAACAATGTAGCATACCTACTGTTAAAAAAATCATTCATCTAATCTAAATGTTTAATTTAGTTATCATCAACCGAGCTTGTTGCAAACATGACACAAACAATCACAGTACTGTGGGATTACACATTTGCCTTGCCTATGTGTGCCACCAGATTTTCAAGAACTTAATTTGCAAAATTAAGAGAAAATTATAATTAAAAATTTGGAATTGTGTCATTACATCCATCAAGTAGTCATTAATATTTTGTTTTTAAAACTATATTAGTTAAAAGGGCGCACTACTTGACCTTTGATACGTAACATTTGAATTTCTACGGCCCACAAGCTGAAAGAGGTTGTGCAAAAAAAAAAAAAAAAAATTATTGTTATTGCATGTGAATAAGATATCTGTACAGCTTTATTCCTGAAAGCAATTTCACAATGCTTCCAAAATCATTCATTCGGGACAAAATTATTTTATTTGCATACAAAAGGTTTATACTACTAACTAGATACGGGGTGCAAAATTCTGTAATTCGACTTGAAGTGCATGAGTATTTAGCGAGTGCCCCCCCCCCATTTTTACACACACACACACAGATAAACTTCCGTTGCAAACGTTGCCCGGGTGTATTAAGTGTTAAGAAATAACATGCCTAAACATTATTGTCTGCTTCGCTCCCCACCGTTGCAAAGCACGAGTGCAGCAATTTTCCTCTTGTGTCTTGTTCTCTTGTGATCTAAGAAAAACCTGTACACGCGACGAATGTGCACGTTAAATTTGTAGGGCCGGTTCTGGATTACCAATTCTGTGTGTTGTTCAACAGAACAACCAAATGAAATAATTGACAAATTATAATGAATTAAGTAATGTAAAGAGTTTAATTATCTCTTTAATTGATTATTTACAAGAAGTGCTTGCTTATGTAAAAATCAAAAAGATATTCTGTTAATGCTTAATCTACAACAGAACATGTATTATTTGAATGAATTTTTTACACTGTAATATTCTGTTGTATTTTGATGTCAGTAGAAATAATTATAACAAAACTATAGTTCAGGAGAGGATTTTTTTTAACTCTATTAATTTGTAATTTTTAACACATTAATGGTGAGATCCACTAATTTTTTTTTTTTTCGCGGGTGTGTGTGAGGGGAGTTATGAAAAAAAAACGGATAAAAAATATAATGATGACTTGTCTGGAAGCATTTAAAATATATTAAAATGAATAAAATAAAATGCATAAAATATTTAAAAATCGTTTAGTGATACACATCACTAAAAATAAAATAATTTTCAAATTTAACTTTCTGCTAAGCCGAAATAACATTAGAAAAAATAAAAATACATTTAAAGATTAGTTTTTTTAATGAAAAATTTATCTTTACTTGTCATGTTACTGTGAAAGTGAATAAAGCGAGAATGTGAGACAAATTATATATGAGGTGATTTAAGTCATTAAAAACTGACCGGGGATTAAACTAAACTAAAAAAAAGGTAGTTTTATTGTTGTTGTTTACTTTTTAAAGTTCATACTGTAAAATTAGCCTATGGAGATCGATATATATATTTTTTTTTTTTCAAGCCTACAAGTTCTATCACTACGAAATATTAATATAGAGGACCATTGTTTATAAACTATAACGTTTTTCAAGAGACCGTTACTAAAAACATTTTAAAAATTGCGTTTTTTTTTTCTTCTTTTTTGAAGATTCTGAAATGTACTAAAGTTATAATGCATAGTAAAAGCTCAAGCCTGTCTAAAGCGGATCTTTAACTACGCGGAAACTTGTTCTTTTATCAAATATTTCTTGGTCCTCTGAATACTTACTCTAGGATATAACCAGTTGAGGATTCGGAAATTTTTTTAGAAGGGGCTAATTTAAAAAAAAAAAAGAAAAAAAAACAACTTTTGTGACCTAAACACGATATGCAATAAAACAAAATATCACTTTAAAGTATTGTAATTTGTTTTGGGAGGGGTGAATTTAGAATAAAAGGTTATTTTCCCTATGCAAAATGCACATTAAAGTAAAATTCTACCCTTTAGAAATGTCTTTGGAAAGAGGGAGGAGGGGCGCTCAAGCGTCTTAGCCCTTTCCCTGTATGCAACACTGGATATAACTTTTGTTTAATGGAAAACTGCGTCAATGGAAGAACATTTATTTCCGTTTAAGACAAAATTTTATTATTATACAGTAAAACCTAATAAATTTCAACCGAATCCTTTCACTAATTCGATTGATATTATTTTAAAATACAAGTTAGATTAATTTATTTGAGTAATTACTCCGAGTAAAACATGTAAATGAATTTTCTTGCGAAAATAATTTTATATCATTACAACATTATGGAATGGAATGAGTGAAAGAAAGAAAGGAAGAATATCTATATGAGGGTTTTATTATTTAAGTCTAATGAATGTTTGATAAACTAATATTTATTTGACTTCGACGCAAAGCTCTATTTGTAGCAAACGGAATAAGGAAATGGGATATTTTCTTGGGAAAGCGAAACACGTACAAAGCAGACAATGAGTCTTTTTTCCAGTGCTTCTGGTCAACCGTCACCTTGACCCCAGAATTGACCCTCACTTCCCTTCTTTGCCCCCCTTCCCCGGTTTCCTTTCCTCCAGCACATAGATCTTTTAAGGACTCCCTATCCTAGTTCTATGCTCCAGCATAAGGGACCATCTATAAAGGTTTTTTTTTTTTTTTTTTGTCCAAGCAGCAATTAGAGTGGGAGAATTTGCGGATGAAGGTGGAGGTAACCGGTATTTGGACAGTTTGGCGCATTTGGTCGGAACTGCACGGTGGGAGGCTCATAACCAGACTTGTTTAGTTTTGTCTTTAAAACGCTAAATTTTATGTTAAGGAGTTGCCGTCTTTGCATTATCGCCAAAGCTCGCCAAAGGGCCACTTGTTGTGTATTGTTTTAAAACAAAACCTTGTTCTTCAGCATTAAAAATGATGTCTTTAAAAAGCCAATAGACAACATATATCGCGTTAATTAAAAATTTAATTAAGCATCTTGAATATTGTTGTATAACCTAGATCTTATTATTCGCGAATTCATAATAAAATATTAAGGTTTGTCACTATTATTACGTTTACTTTAACGAATATTCTTGCTTTCTATTCTGCCTTCATCATAAATGCAAATTAATGTTACTATTTTTATTTTGAAAAATCATATTGTAAAACTAGTGAAAATTTTTTATACCATAAAAATTTTGATTATAATTTAATTCTTTCAATCTAAATAACTAACATAAACTAGGCCGAGTTTAAAGAAAATTTTTTTATTTCTTATTGGTAAGTAGTAGAATTTGGGTTTAATTTTCAAAACCTAAATTTATATGAGTTAATTATGAAACTCAATAATCATGTAAGTTTTTTCGATATTTATTTTGTCACTGTTTTTTGAGCTCAGTCCCGGTGATTACTGACCATAGCTACTTTATATATATTTTAATTCCTTTATAACACAGACGGGGGAATTTTTTTTTCGTCGGTGGGGGGGGACAGAAATTTTCTTGTGTATTTATTACACTACGTTTTTCTTGAAAGGATACTTCGTTTTATTTCGTTTTCTACTTCATAAAAGATTCATGCTATAACCGGAGCTGGGGTGGA
>JAWZYV010016851.1:0-39126 GCA_038373885.1 Cheiracanthium punctorium | reverse complement strand
AATTAGAACCTTAGATATGGAGGTTTCGGTTTGCCATTGTTTTTCAATGGAGGTTCTAGAAATCTCGAGAAATATTAGTCCTAGAGCTCTTCACTTTTGAGGACTTATTTTTGGCGCCAAATTTGGCGATATTTCGCCAAATGTCGTCAAGCTTGGCGACTTTTTGGTCATTTGGCGCGATTTTCCCAATGGGGCCTGGAAGTTGTTTTTCCTGCATTAAAAACGAATAATAACCTAACATTTCTCTTCTATGACATAATCAAAATTCACGCTTTATGTAGAATCCTCGAGACATTGACTTCTGGAAGCTGCTCGCAGCTTCTGCCTCGGATATATATAGAACCGCGCATTGCCCCGAAAGTTCAGTGCGAGTTGAACGCTCAGTGTTGATCAAGCTTTGAGAGAGTGAATACGCTTGCTTTGTGAAGGAAGCTGTGTTTCGCGCTGTTTGTGAAGCTTTGAATTTAAGTGCTGTGTGTAAATTCTTCATCGCTGAGTCTTGAGAGACTGTTAGTGTTATTTCTCGTATATTTTCACTGAATTGTTGCCGGTGAAAGTGTTCTATTTTGTGTGAGAAATACAGCATTTGTGAGAGCTTCTGATCTAAGCGAACTGTTAAAAGCACATTACTGCTAGATTGTGTTTGTGAATTGTGTACAGCTGATTGTTCTGCGAAGTTCTAGAAGCAATAAAGTTTGTGTTCCATCCTGACAAGTGACTTTTTACTTGAACTTTTTACACCAACTGGACTTTAGAACGACGAACCCCAGGAGCAGCAGAGTAATTCCGCAACAATATATTCTCCGTACCCCTCTCTCACTTCTCGAGCCAATCAGTCAGTCGAATTCACTGCAGCCGTCGTTTGAAAATCTTTCATCAGCTGTACTTAGCTACTAACTCCCTATGCCGGAGAGACTGCTTACAAACTCGTTGCCATGGCAACATTGCTGCCAATTTCTTGATCGGCTATGAGGGCTGTACCGAGGCCTCCGATCTCTGGAAGGCCTCGGCTGTACCAAGACTCACAGTTGAATTACGGGAAGATTAAAGGGCTTTTTTCTGAATGAGTGATCCGGCAGTTACTACAACACGTTGTTTTCTGTTTTTTGTCTGTTTCAAATGACCAAAAAGTCGCCAAGCCTGGCGACTTTTGGCGAAATATCGCCAATTTTGGCGCCAAAAATAAGTCCCCAAATGTGAAGCGATCGAAGCCCTAGGACTAATATTTCTCGAGATTTCTAGAAGCCCCATAGAAAAACATATGGGAGAGCGAAACCTCCGTATCTCCGGTTCTAATTGGCCGATTTTGATGCAACAAAAAGCAAAATTTATCTATTTGAAGCGTAGAATACGAATTTTAAACTATTTTAAGCCCCAGAGCAGCAGGCTGCCCCGAAAATTCGTAACAATATGTTCGGAAAACTCTCGACTTTATATTGCTGAATTTATCACGAAGGTAAGCCTGGATAGACGCTTATGAATGGACAATGAGGTTTATAGGTGTGACGTCAGTTTTCCACCAATACGTGACCTTTCGACTGTGTTGATGAGTAGCCCTGTCATCTGATTGGCTGAAGTGTATATTTTCCAGCGACACGTGGCTGAAAAAGCCTCGTCTCAGTATAAGTTTTAATATGTTAGCACTTTTTAATGGGAATCTTTGGAGAGATATCTTTTTGCAGTCATGTACAGGTTCCAGAGAGTTATTGAAACATTCGTAGGCAGCACAATACAGAGGCATAGTTATTATTTTTTTGATTTTGCGCTCATTACCAGGAGTCCAGCACATAAACCTATGGAGAAATGGTTGTTTGTTTTCCACCGTCACGTGCCTTTTATAGCCTCGAACCCAAGGAGGCGATATCCTCCATTACCCATCAAAGCAGTATTGTTTTTAAGTAAGCAAGAACTGGCAGTTAGAGGACTTGGCGAGCGAGAAAATTCTTTAAACATGGGAAATTTTAAAGTACTTTTAAAATTATTGATATCTGAATTAAAACAACGCCTTTTTATGAGGACATCACTGACCGATTCGCAAGTTTAAAAGAAAGGAGGATTGATTTGACTTATAAAAAATAAGTAAGTTTTTTTTTTTCTTTCCTTCTGAAGTTATCGTTACAAAAGAAAATTCTAAGGAAACTTCGAATCAGACACGGATTAATGCAATTTTGAGGATAAGAGCGGCTGGTTGAAATTTATGTAAATTTTATGGAAGTAAAACGGGATCTCTTGCATTTTTTATGAAATTTTTTTTTCCTCGGTGAGGGCTTAATCCGTTTTCGAATTCAGTAACAAAGATTTTCCATTCCTGTGGGGAGGAAGGGGGGTGGGAGCTCATATGTTTCCGGCTGCACTAACAGTTTTGACCACGGGCCGCCACTGTAAAATATTATATGTTAAGCTTTTTAAAATATGAAACGCCATCTGGGACACAAAAGTCGAAGGTCTGATTAACAAATTCCATCCATTACAATCATCCAAAAAATTAAATTTAATACTGTTTTTGAATGTTGAAAATCGTGATTTTCCCATTGAAATACATTACGAGAACCCCAAGCTGTCACGCAAGACGGCGACCAATCGCGGAGAGGAGCGCCCCGTCGAAATGCTCTATGGGAAAAACCCGATTTTCAACATTCAAAAACAGTATTAAATTTAATTTTTTGGATGATTGAAATGGATGGAATTTGTTAATCAGACCTTCGACTTTTGTGTCCCAGATGGCGTTTAATATTTTAAAAAGCTTAACATATAATATTTTAATGATATTTCAAGAGACTTTTTCCGCTGGTACTGCGTTCGGAAAAGCAACATTATGTACGGGAATGAACACAACGTTTGTTTTAAGATTCGGCAGGTTATTCGAATTACTGTTTGTTTACAAATATCATTGTTGTGCATGCGAAATTTTCTTACGTTGTGAGATTTATGCAAGAATAAAGTTTTGTTTTTGAATTATAATTCATCGGATATTCTGTATGCCCTAGAAAACATCAAATTCCATTAATATTTGTATTAAAGAAGTGTTTATTTAAATTCCTATTACGATATATTCAGATTGTTTTTTCTTTTATCTATAATAATAAAAATGAATGTTTGTAAATCTGTCTGTCGGTATGTGTGTGGTCTCCATGCAAACCTGCTGCACGCAGAACTCTGAAAATTTGAATATATAAGCCCATGAGTCCGATAATGTGCACCTGAGAATCAGAATTTTAAAATTTTAATTACTTTTTTAATTATTAATTAAAAACCGTTTTCAGGATGCCATGCTCGGCGAGTTTCGCCAGCATGATACTGTGAAACAAAATCGCATGCATTGGAAAACATGAAATGGCACGGAAATTTAGTCAGTTTTGCAGCAATCTATATCAATAAAAATGAATGTCTGAAAATCTGCATGCGTGCGATGTCCAGAAAAAACTACTGGACGCAGAACTCTGAAAATTCGAACGTATGAGCCCATTCCTTCGGTAATGTACACCTGAGGCTCAGAATTTTGAAATTTTAATTACTTTTTAAATTATTAATTAAAAACTGATTTTAGATCGTCATGTTTGGCGAACTTTGGCCTCATGAAAAGATTTATGCTTGAAGTGAGTGGTAACCGCAAAAGTAAAAAACCGTTTTTTACGTTGCCATGCTTGGCGAGTTTCGCCCGAATGCTACTATAAAACAAATAGTTTGCATTTGAGAAGCATGAAATGGCACGAAAATTTCATCAGGTTTACGCCAAATCTATCTATCTCTATAATAATAAAAATGAATAAAGTAATTAAAAAACTTTGTAAAAAACACACATAAGAAGTAAAAGGAAAAAGGATACGCGTTTCGTTCAAAAATTGTTTTGAACTTCTTCAGTCCAAGCCCTTCGACGTAAAGAACACAGGGAACTGTGTTCTTTACGTCGAAGGGCTTGGACTGAAGAAGTTCAAAACAATTTTTGAACGAAACGCGTATCCTTTTTCCTTTTACTTCTTATGTGTGTTTTTTACAAAGTTTTTTAATTACTTTATCGTTTAACACCAGTATTTTGAGTGTTTTTTCAATAAAAATGAATGTTTGTAAATCTGTCTGTGTGCGGTCTCCAGACAAATCTACTGCACACAGAACTCTGAAAATTTGAATATATAAGCCCATGAAATTTTAATTACTTTTTTTAATTATTAATCAAAAACCGTTCTAAAACGGAAATTTTCTTACCCTGTGTTACGAATTTTGGGAGCAGCCCGCTGTTCTGGGGTTTAAAATAGTTAACTTTTGCTTTTTGTTGCATCGATATGTAATGTTCTGGAAATCTCGGCTTCTATGGGTCGTGGGTCTTCGAAAACCTAATTTTTGAGGACTTATTTTTAGCGCCAATTTTGGCAATATTTCGCCAAAACTCGCCAAGTTTGACGATTTTTCTGTCATTTGGCGCGTTTTTCCTAATGGGACCTTTTCATGAAATTTTTTATGGTATTTAATACGATGAATGACCTAACATTTCCTAATTTTAAGAAATTTAAATCGAAAATTGTGGATTTTACAAGATAATTTGCTTAATTGGATGAAATATTTAATAACTCCAGCAATTTTAATGAAAATTATACGATATTTCTGGGGGAAATATGTGACGGCCACGGCAGTGAGTTGTCTTTAGTGGTGCGTTTGTAAGTACGTACCTGAAACTCAGGAACCATTATCTGCACATTCTGTTATACAATTGCGGCCTACAGTACTAATCTGGAGTTGCAGTTTACATGTCAGATTTTGTAAATCGCATAATTTAAGGGGTTCACAGGATACGCCGTGCGGGACTGCTAGTTATTATTTATCATAGTGTTCTTTTAAATATGTAAATGCCTGTAAAATAAGACCAGTTTTCCCATTAATAAAAAAAGTGTAACATATGCATCGCATAACATATTTGTACATGTAATTAATTCTAATACGTATGAATATGAATTTAAAAAATAATCCAATAAATCAACTAAATTAAAGACGTAGACCAATTAATGTAATCTTTACTTAGTTGCATAATTATTTAAATTGACAGTAAACATGAGTGCAAAATGTAAATTTATAATTCCATTATGTTACATAAAGCTTCTGCCTTTTTATTATAAGATGGAAACCATTTCTTTTTCGCAATGTTAGCTCATAAAACTGTACTAAACAATTCTACAATTACATTTTTGAATTTTGTTTCAAGTTAGAATCAGAACAGAAATCAAAAGCTGGAACTCTGACCCTGTATTTCTTTTTTCTGGGGAATTTTTACATATTAGGCAGAACCCAGCAAAGCTCATGAATACTTTGCTCCGAAGCCCAACACTAGTACATTAATTCATAAATTTCCCTCTATTCAAGCACAAACTGATTTTAGCAGACAAGACAAATCATATTTGCTACACCTCGAGGAGATTTGAGAGTCCTAAGACCATCAGAATTTGGGTGTTTTCTGTATAATGTTTATATTTCTTCCTGCTAATTTCCGACTATTTAATGTTATATCACTGTTCTGTGAAATAATTATTATATGAGAAAATCTTTAAATTATCGTTATTTTAGTTAAATGTGCTACCAACCCCATATTGCAGGGGTTTGCAGTTCGCTACTGAGTATTAACATAAGAATATTAAGGCTCCGGCACCTTTTTTTTGCTAGAAATTGCCGCTAGCCCTGGAGCAATTAAATGTTTTCTCATTGAAAAATTTCTTTCATTAATTACCAAAAAGTTACACTTTTTGTATATAACCTGCATACAAAAATATCCCCAATCAGTAAAATGTGCTCCATATTCTGATGAGGTGATGTACAGAATTTGAGAATTATAGCCTGAAAAGTGTCAAAAGTATGAAGATAATGAGTACTGACTTAAACCAATTTTCAGTAGCTCTTGAAAGGAAAAAAATCACAATCACATTTTCAGGGTCATACCGGGGCCGTCGCTATTAGCAACCGGGCCTGCTGGTTCGATGCCAGCACGAAAATTGAGTTTATCATTGAGGCCTGTTTTTGCGATTAGCACTGTTCTATTTTATTATTATAAGTATTATAAATATTATATTATTTTATTATTTTAAAACATTTTTTTTTGTAGTTTTGTCGTACTAAAGAACTTTAGATGTAGATAATCATTTTGTGAAGATTGAGCCATTTTTTTATGGTAATTTATCATAAAATTCGAACATTTTGCTCTGAATGTAAAGAAAGTGTAAACTTGTATAATTTATTTAGAAGTTCTAAAAATAGGTATGTAAATCAAATTTAGTGAATTAATATTCAGGTGCTGTTTTTAAATCATTTTCATGTGAAATCGTACTACTTGAGTAGTTTATTATACAGTAAATAAGCGTGTCTTTGCAATACTAGTTAGACGATGCTGTCTATTTAATTTTTCAGTCGAAAATGTTATTTATCAGTTAGATATGTGCATTGATTTTATGATTTAGACATGTGTAGCCATCTTTCAGTGCAGAAATACAGTAAATTATAAATTATTAATTTTGTATATGTATACGTAGAAACTTCAAATGCAATTAATATTTTGTACAAGAGTTCATTATGTTCAATTCCAAAGTTCGATTGAGATAGCGACAAAAGAATAACTTTTATATAATACTTGGAATTGCTATAATAAAGAATAATTAAATAAGAAAGCGCTTATTTTTGGTTTGCTACAGTGTTTAGTGCAGCTTTTGAAGAGGTATCCTGAAATTTTTCGAGTTCTTGAGCTGTTGGTTTATCTCACTTTGTATTCAAAGTACTAAAATATATTGTTTGTTTTGTTATTTATGTAGTTTCATAATAAATTGCATGAGTAATTATGTAAACAAATTTTAAATTTTGATCAAATATTTAGGAATTTCAGATTGTTTCATTCTTTATTCTCGCTTCGAGTGTACTACACTCTCTGCTGCATATATATATATATACGTGTATATTTTTTTTTTTTTACATTTGCCAGAAGAGCATTTATTCCGATATCTTCATGCATTCTCAATTTGTCATAATAAAATCTATTTGCTTTTTAATTTTTCCTACAACCAAAAGTAACCTCCAAATTTCTTTTTTCGTGTGATTCGATCACATCAGTGTGCTTCCAGTAGTAAAATCATTCGTTTCTTAGACATGTCTCTTCTCTAACGTACAAGATTTGTACGTAATGTGTACCTGTACTTGCACTGCTGTCGATTTGCAGTAGAGCGACTGGTTTAGAATGTGGTTTTTATTTACTTTACTTCCGGTAAAATACAAGAAAATTTTCGGACTGGGAACTGGGACCGGTCACTTATAGAGGGTTCTGTGGTGTCTTCTAGAGGCTCTTTTAACATTAACTAGATAGGGTAAAAAATCGGTGCCTTAAAAAATGTGTCGTTGCAGTAGGTCACTAAATAGAAGTGGTCACTAAATAGAAGTGGTCGCTCATAGAAGTTTCACTGTATACAGCAATGCAAGGACGAAAACATTGTCTTCAAGCACCAGTTAGTAATCGCTTAAAAAAAAGATATTCGAATATTCGTGGTATTTCCTACTATGGTTTTCTAAAATTTAATACTTTTTCTTGGAAGAAAAAAAATATATGGAATTATAAATGAAAATTATAAATCCTTTTAATATCGCGAATGATAAAATTTTCAATACATAAGCTGAGCATGAAAACAACGTGTTTGGCCGTGCTATGTTACGTGATTCTTAATCCTTTTGATTTCTTTCATCTTCCCTTAAAGTTCGTACTACTATTTATGGGTCACATTTTATTGATTAATTTATTCTAAATGTTTATCGTTAAGTTAATTTACATTATTTTTAAGTTAGTTGCCAAAGGAATGCAGTACACCAGGTTGTACTTCTAACTATAGTAAACATTCGCCAAATATCCACGTCTTACAAAAGATTAAAAATTAAATATTGTAGTAGTACTTAAAGGATGTATATGCGAATTGTAAATATCAAATATCTTCATTTCTATTCCAGCACCTCGTCATATATTCTGTTAATATATTAACTGGACAAAATTTAATGAACGCAAATTTAATAACTGTTAGTTAATTTTATTTAAAAAGTGGTTATGGTTGTAACTGCTTTTGAAATGTGAAACTTAAATATTCAGTATAAAGAAATTCATAAAAATATCTGTATAAATAAACTGTTTATCATTTATGAATATGTTTACCTTAATGTATAATAAAAATCAGCTTAATTTGTTTAATGTATATTAAAAATCAAGCCAAAATAATGAATCATGAGAGTAAGCACTGCTTTGTTTTTCCTTCAAATTAACACATCTACTTGCTTTAATGTCCACATGTATCATAGTAAAGAAACTGATAAAATTAGTAGCACAATTATGGCATAAAGCTATATTAAATAACGCTTCAAACCCTTGGAAAGCTTAAAAAATGCTTGATGTATATGTGAAGACGCGAGCATCCGTAGGCCTCTTTGGATGACTCATCGAAACACACGCGCAGGCCCGTTACTAATTGCGAAGGCCCCGGTCATACAGATATTATGAAAGAATATTTTACATTCAAATTCAAGTATAGACCCCAGTTACCTTTTTTTATAGATATCCCTTAAGACGTTATATGATGAAAGGCTGAAATTTTGTACATCACCTCATTTTTGCATGGGGGTACATTTTATTTTCTAGGAATTTTTTTGTAAGGTAGTTCTAAGAAATTTTAAAAAGTGTAACTCTGTGAAAATTAACAAGAGGAATTTTCTCTTAACGTAGTCTTTTTTTAACCTTATTTTAAACATTTATTAAATTCACACTGCCTAGTTATCTTATAAAGAATTAAAGCATGTTATCACTTTCTAGGGGCACGGTACATGTGTGTGTGTCTATATAATTTATAAACACTAATATTTTTACTTCCTTGTATGACGTACAAAGAAATAATGTGATCACAAAAAGAATTCGGTATCCAGATTTTGACTACCTCTAAATTTACTGAGTTTTTGCTTGACATCTCATTGTACACATGTATGTATGGTTCATATAAATTCATGTACAAGCATTCTGACTGACAGCTAGACCATTTTGATCAGTGTTTCCTTGTGCCTGTACGTACGTGTGTATGTAGGAAACTCACATTTCTTAAAAACTATGAGTCGTACAATGTTGAAATTTTATATTTAGGATGTTTTAGAAACATTCATTCATTTCAAGCAGAATAACATCTTACCATATGGTTGGATAATGGTCCGGTGACGTTCAGCCACCACCTCCCTCAAAAACTGCATTAAAAGTCACCAAACTTGGCAACTTTATGTGTATATATGTATATTTAATTTGCATATCTCAAAAACTATTAGTCGTAGATTGCTGAGATTTTATATATAAGGTTGTTGTAACATCTAGTTGTACACCTAGATTTTTTATTCCAATGTACTGGAGAGTTTATTTACAGGACCACCCAAAAGAATTTTGGTACTTGCATGTATCCTTGCAGTCTGCCAAGACGAGCGATTTTTCGCTTTGATAAATCCAGGTTGCATGAAATCATGATGGTTCTGAATACAATTGGCTACAGTTTGCCAGCACATTTTCCGAAAAAATAATTTGGCACGAATGTCTATCAGGATAATATGCAACTACCAGAATTCCAATACATTAATGTCTATAGACATCTTCAAATAGTGGCGTAGCCAGAAATTTTTCATGGGAGGGGTTACTATTGTAACTCACATATATGTATACATGTGTGTGGTGAGGGAGAGAAGAATATACATTTTGCATTGCAAAAATGTCAGGGTGTGTGTGTGTGTTGTGATCCCTTATTCCCCCCCCCCCTGGCTATGCCACTGTCTTCAATATATTATGTCTGTAGTTCTTCATTGTTTGGTCCATGCACAGAATCTCGCTATTTTTCATCCACCGTGTTGAGTTTTGCAAAAATATCGCTAATTTAACACCAAAAATAATTATGCATTTTGGATGACTCTTAAAACTTTTAATCGTAGAATGTTGAAATTTTGTATTTAGAACTATTGTAACATCTAACTGTGCTTTTGATTGCTGTGGACTGAGTAATTTATTTACAGGGTCACCCAAAAGACAAAATATGTTAAGGGTCTATAGATACCTTCATTTCATTAAAAATCTGTGATGAATAACTGTTTCAGCTGTGACTGAAATCTCGCTATCGCAAGCTTATTGGCTTTTGTCAAAATATTGCCCAATTAAGTGAAACAAATCTTTAAAATTAAACTCAGCTTGGCGGTAAACTTTAGAATTTCAGTATTTTGTCTCTTTCAAATGAAATAAGTTTAGATGAAGTGCCCCGAAAATATTTCTGGTTTAATAGAGGTACAAGGAAGTCATGTGGTGTCCATATCAGATTTATTAGTTCAATGATTTGATTTTTAAAAAAAATCATAATAAAAGGAGTAGTATATAGATTTATAAAGTTATATTCTTCCATGATGATTGTATGTAAGAGAATTTTTTTTCAACATCGTAAATTATAGTGTTACTTGAAAATATGTTTTCACATACTTTACACAGGAACCAGACTACATGCAAGCGATAGATATTAAAAAAATCAGATGTCAGTCAGCCAATTTAAATTACTTTAGTAGTTATTTACAAAAAAATTGAAAGAAAAAAAAAGCATCATATTTGGCAATATTTGGCTGCATAAAATGATTTAGGTTCTTGAATCTAAACAGCAGATAAGAACACTATTCATAGAAAATTGCTACTGGCGTATTATCCCGGCACTCAAACAAGACAAGCAATTTCTCGCCATGATAAATGCCGATCACATGAAATTATTAATGGTTTCGAATACGATTGGCAACTGTTTCCAGCACATTTGATGAAAAAATACTTTGTCGGAAATAACCACCGGGATAATACGCAAGTACCAAAAAATTTAAAAATCTTCAGAATAATTTCTAATCCTAATATCAGCTCCATGCAGAACAGAGTGGAAATAGTTTTAGGTAAAAGAATAAGGATTTATTTCAACGAAGTACAGTTTAACCATTTAATCATCTGTCCATGGACACGAAACAACAACAGTATAACCTTGATTTCACAAAGTCAAAGAAACAACAGAAAGAATTGAGATAAGAAGGTGAAATAAAAGAGGGTGTCAGTTTAATAGAAAAAACACATTTATTCAAGACTAGCTGCTACCCGCGACTTCGTCCGCGTCGGCTTTAGAATTAGTTCCCGACAGAAATGTAGCATGTGTGAATAACAAATATTGTTGCGACAAAAGAAACTGCATTTAAATATTATTTGCTTTTTACTTGTTTCAAATTAAGTATAATGCATGTTAGTATCCTTCATTTAATATAAGAGAATATGCACAGAGTTACTAAATTTAGATTTTTTTCAGGCATTTGGCGAATAGAGACAGTTATGACAGTATTTGCGAACTGTTTTGTAAAAGAAATATTTATGCTATGTGCATGAATTTTAGTCTATGTTAATCAGGAATAGAGCAGCTTTCTATTAGTGAAAAAGTTTGAGAATCGGTTCTGTAGTTACAGAGATACCCAGAGAGCGTAATGTATTAGAATTATTTTGAGTTTTCCTGTAAAGGAACTATTTATGCTACATGCACGAATTTTAGCCTATAATACTCAAGAATAGTGTAGCTTACTATCAGTAAAAAAGGTTTAGGAATAGGTTCAGTACTTACAGAGATGCACATAGAGCGTAATGTAATTCTTATTAGCATCCCTGTAAAAGAACTATCTGTGATATATGCATTAAAGGTAGCCTAGAACACTTAGAATGCCACCAGTGTCTAAAAAGTTCTGCTCTCAAAACTGCAAGGGGGAAGGTGCCAGATTCAAACCCTGGTCGCGCCTGTCGACCTAGCCGCTCCCAGTTTTCCGTGGTTTTCTAAAAAACCTCGCATAAATACGGGCTAGGATCCCTTAGAAAATCCCCCACAGACGAATTTTCCATATAGGCCTAGAACCCTAGTGCAGTCAATCGTTCTTAATCCAAAAACAAACAATGATACTCAGGAATAATGTAACTTTTAATCAGTGAAAAAAGTTTTAGAATCGGTTTAGTAGCTACAAAAGTTCCATAGAGCGCAATGCATTAGAATTATTTTGAGTGTCTTTGTAAAAGAATTATTTATGCTATATGCTTGAAAGGCTGCCTGTATGTTAATCCAGGGCATAAGCTGTTTTTTATTATAATTTTTTTCAAATCCGTTCAACCATTTTTGTTTGATTCAGTCAAAAACATGCAAACACACAAACGTACGCATTTATATTATTGGTAGGATTTGGAAATTTATGAACTTTAAGAAACACATCTGGATTTTTCTTGGTACTTACGTATTATCCCAGCGGTCATTCCCGCCAAACTGTTTTATCGTCAAATGAGTTGCCAAACTGTTGCCAATCGTATTCAAAACCATTAATAATTTCATGTGCCCGGCATTTATTTCGGCAAAAAATCGCTTGTCTTGGCGGACCGCCGGGATAATACGTAAGTACCCTTTTCTTTACTAATGCTTTTTAATTTGGCGTAAAATCAACATAATTTCCATGTTTTTCAAATGCATGTGATTTTGCAAATAGAATTTCTGCTTTATTTCAAAAGCATAAATATTTTTGTGCGGGCGATAAAACGGCTTTTAATTAATAGTTTGAAAAGTAGTTAAAATTTCAAAATTTTGAGCCTCAGGTGCATTTTACCGAAGTTATGGGCTCAATCGTGCTCAAATTTTCAAAGCTCTGCTTTCTGTAGATTTGTCTGGAGAACATTCATTTTTATTATTACAGAAGATAGATAGATTTGGCATAAAACTGGCATAATTTCCGTGGTATTTAATGTTTTTCAGATTCACGCGCGCTTATTTATTGAAGTAATAGCATTCTTGTTAGCTCAAAACATGAATCATTTGATACGGGCGAAACTCGCCAACCATGGCAATGTAAAATCGGTTTTTAATTAATAATTAAAAAAGTAATTAAAAATCTAAAGTTCTAATTAGCCTATAACCAACTCCTGGGTCCCCTCTATATCTAAACAAAAATGCATCCTAATCGATTCAGCGGTTTAGGCGTGAAAGCGTCATAAACAAACAAACAAACAAACAAACTCACTTTCGCATTTATAATATTAGTTAGGATATTTAAGTTCCACTTCATACCTAATTTAGAATACTGCAAAAGAATAAAAAGGCTGGTAGCCAAGTTTAGTGATTTTGAAAAAGTAGATTCTATAGTTTTTTTTTTTTTTTTTTTTTTTTTTTAGCATAAGCAACAATAAGTAATCATACATTAACACATCACATGTCAGTTACAACATAAGAAACTTCCTGTTTTATTCAGAGGCGCCGACTTTACAAAATTTCTGTGGGTGCCCTAAAAGTCCGTGGGGGGGGGGTTAATAAAATGTTGAAAGTCGCACAAGGTTTGTAATTTTTGATAAAGGATCGCTAAGTTTGGTGCCAAAACGCGACAATTTATTTTAAAGGGGGAGTATAGTTGGAATGTACTTGGCTAAGATTGCAAAATAGTTTTAGTAGGTGATTTTAAGATAGATTTCGATTCCGAAGATGGGTTTTTATGAAACAAGGAAGAAAACTACGGCACACTCATGAATAACGATACACTTTTCAACTTTATGGAATCTTTTCCAACTACCATTCAATCTTTATTATTTGCTTCCTTGCTCGTAACTACTCAATCATTTGACTTTTCGTGCGCATTTTTACCAGTGGGAAATGGGTAATACAAATAATCATTTTAGCTTCACATAAAATATCCAATATCTGAGGGTATAGATCGAAGAAACGAAATCTGCCTCACGGTTTTGTACACAAATTAAAATAAACTATCTGCACCAAGGATTCGAAAAAATTCAGGATGATTCTTTACAAGCTGCACTACACACTGCAATAAATTCGAAAATTTTCATGAAACTTTCAGAAAAATATCTTAAACGTGGAACTGCACAGCAAAATATTTCTAAGAGTGGCCATTCTGCAAAATTTTTCGTTTATCCCGGTGTCTAGTACAGCTTGTGAACATACATCCTAAAAATTGTGAAGTGCTTGAGATAATTAGTTTTCTTTTTTGTATTTATATACCTAAATTGCGTGTTTTTTTCCCAGCGCTGAAGGCGACATTCAAAGTTTAATTTAAGTGAATAGTGTGAATTTCGGCATCCGATTATCTGTACTACGGTGAAGCAACGCTGGGCATAGAATGAAAGTCTCCACCGTTGTGTCTTAGTAACGATAACAGCAAACCAGTTAAAATAAAGATTGTTTTTAAAGTAATGAAGTATTTCTGATGAAATGCCCTTCTTTTAGAAAAATCTGCTTGTGCTGGAGTCACCTTAAATTTGTTTGCCTTACGCAAATTCTCTGTCAAAATTCGAGGATTCCTGGGAGCACACCCCCTTTGCCCTTGTAATAAATCAGACCTGAAAGAAGTGTATTACACTAGTTCACTTTTTTTTTTTTTTTTTTTTACTTTTAGCGATAGAATTTTGATTGGTTTTAACTAATCATTATAAATTTCAAAGCAAAAGAAAAGTGTATTACTACGTTTATTGGAAAAAAAAAAAAAAAAAAAAATCAACAATAATATCACAATCAGTCAAATTTCTTGTTATGTAAATGGAAAATTTGTATAAAAAGTGATTCAGTTTTCGAGTGTAACAATTCACGATCAATTTTATTCTTGTTTAATCTATCTCATCCCTGTCTGAAAACCTCAGAGTTTTCAAAAAATGTTATTCATAGTATTGTTTCTCAGCTCATTCATTTCCTGTTTTTTTTTTTTTTTTTTTTTTTTCATTTTTGTACCCCTATAAACAGCTGCAGCTAAGCCTTGCCTATTTTCTTTTCTTTTTTTTCCAACAAATTACAAAAATTACAAAAATTATACCTTTAAAATAAAACTAGATAGTTTCCTCAGAATGAATTAATGCAACGTTTTCTATGTTGAAATGTCTGTAGGACCAAATAAAAAAGATTGGTAACTATTTAAATATAAACAGAAAAATAAAGCAGAACAAAAAAAAAGTTGTTGATCTTACAGTTAATAATTATTCAAAAAATATTTTGAATTGTTGGCCATATAACCTCCAGGCATGATTTTGAGCATCCTCCTGCAGTAGAGATATTTTACCCTCTACCATTAAGTGGTCAAATTTGCAAAATTACGAGATACATACATTTCAGTAATGTGTGTTCATGCGCCCATGATTTCAGTATAATTTTAAAAATCAGCATTGGGCTAGATCAAAGCAAATAGTACCTAATTCCGCTTTGTCAAACAAGAACAAAAATTGAACAAAATATTCGCAGAAAATGAAACGGAAGGCATCTCGAAATTTTAGTGTGGACTACAGTCTGTTCCATCCTTTTCAATAAATAACTGAACACTAAAATCATTCAAAAATAAGAAAAGGAAATTGAGACTTTAGAAGAAAGTGACACAAACCTTTATACCTTAGAAGCCTCGCCTCAGTCTCATTCAAATAACACCAAAGCGCCGACACTTTTTGATGAATGGGCATCTTTTTTGTTCCAGAGACATGCAAAGTGTTGTATATTAGGTGCTTGTAAACAGACAGACCTGGGTGTTCTCTATTTACAATAAAAACAATTAAACCTACTCACTTCGAAATCCTGCAGTAATATTATTAGAACTATCTCAAAGCATTTCCATAATGGGAATGAGTCTTTCACCTAACTCCTGGGTTATCTTTCCTGCGTGAACTTCTGCTTGTAGCCAGCGGCTTTGTCTCAAATTCTCCGTTTTCCGGTGCTCTTGGGCTAACACAGTCTCATTGTATTCATACATTTTTCCATGGAGGACGAGGATTCTGGGTTGAGGTCTGTGGGTCAGAAAGGGGGGGGGGGCACTTAGGACTTCGGCTGCAGTGGGCAAAGGCATTGCCTATGGGGCTGTAGGGAGTCGCACACATCACATTGCGAAAAAGCTTTGAATTTTAGAAAGACATTGTTTCCATGGGCGCCAGATAGGAAGGCAGGTGGGAGTGGGGGATTGATATTTGAGCCCGCCTAGTCATCGGTATAGTAAACATTTTTACAGCATACTGAACTTGTAAGTATTATTTTCGTGCTAAAATGTCTGAAAGTTAAGATGACCCCCATACACCTCTAAATTAGTACTCATATGAGAAACTATTATAATTATTATTATTAAGTAGACAAAAATATTACCTGTTTGGATTCCTTTTTTTTTCATGCACTTTTTAAAATTTTAGAGTATGTGCTAAGTTACTACTTATTGGAATTTTATTATAATTACTCCAGTTCCGAGGCACATAAGGGTGTATGCCGAAGAAACAAAATCTGCATAATGGTCTTAGTACACAAATTAAAGTAAACTATCGCACCAAGGATTCGAAATAAAGAATAACAAGTTCTTTAAAATTTCGATTTTTAAGAATTTTTTCTAAAAGTTTCGTAAATGACACAGGTTTATTGTTTATTTCAGTGTATAGTGCAGTTTCTAAAACATACATCCTAAAAATTTGAAATACTTGACATAATTAATTTTTTTTTTTTATATTTGTGTACCAAAATTTCATGTTTTTTTTTTTTTTTGTTTGTTTGTTTTCTTTTTCAGAACTACAGCGATAAGCTGAAAGTAGCTGTCATTCAGTTGCCCTTAAACAGGGTTTAATTTCTATCCAAAAAAGTGCAAGAGCCCTATTTTTTTGTATTGCAATTTACAAAATTAATTACCTAATTTAATGTAATTCGGAAACTAATACAGAGGTAACAAAAATTCACTTAATAATTTATTAATTATTAAGTGAATGTTTGTTACCTCTGTATTAGTTTGCGATGTAATAAAATTAATATCAACAGAAACAATTACGATGGTAATTAAAATTTTAAATTTAGTGTAAAATTTCACCGAGAAAAAAAGAAATAGTGGAGCTGAGCTCCCATGCAAATTAAGCACTTCCTTTAAGTACATGCAAGTATTTAGCACCCATGAAAACTTTTCTGTGGGTGCTTGAGATCTGACATACTACATAAAAAAAAAAAAAACCGTCCCTCACTAAAATTTTATTTTCGAATTATGCAGTTGCAAAGCACTCGTCGTCATCAGTGGCGTGACTATACCGTTAGGGCCCGTAATGAATTCATTGGATAGGGTCCTTCCTCATTGTACAGAATCTCAACCAACATGTTGCAGTTCACTTTTTCTAGCTCTCTATTTGGGAAAGGCTCCCCCTCCGGCCGGGGGACCGTGGCTTTTGCCGGTTCTACCCAACGAGGTATAATAGAGTAGAGAGCGTACCGGCAACCCCAACCGGTTCCCATGTTAGTGTCACGTGATTTCTGCTGGAATTCCGCAACTCCAGAAATAGCTCCCATTCATTTGTATGGACTAAAGACTATCGCCCAGTTTCGTTTTAATAATTTTTAAGCAAAAATGGTTATGCGGTGCAGCGCATACGGATGCAAAGAAAGTTTTGTCAAAGGAGGACCTGTAACCTTTCACAGGTAAGTTAAAATTGTACAATTTATTACTTTATTTTTAGTATTTTTGTCATTTTAATACCTCTGTTGAATTGGTAGGAACGTTTCAGTCATATTTTATAGGAAAATCACCGCTGTGAGTGAGTTTTAAAGCATGTATTATTAGCACCAAAGTGTATTTAATACTGCAACACTATTTATTTTAATTACCCTTTTAAAATAATTGATTTTTATATTCTTTTTTCGTTTGCTCCGTTGAAATTGAAAGCTGCGCCAATTGGCTATAATCGTTTATCGCCAAGTCCTACGTATTTCGGTTTCGTAAACAAGTACTACTGCTTGTAATAAAACAAACATTGGTAGTGTTATTACTAAAATGATATTGAGAAAAGATTGTGCTATAAAATTTATTTTCAAAACTTGGTTAAATCTTACAGAAAGTTCTTCAATATCTTTCTGAGTAAAAGAAGTGAAAATCTTGATTAATGCAATTTAAAACAAACATTTAAAGTGAAAATTATTTTAAAATTCAGATAACTTTTATAAAATCAGTACTTTATCTTTACTTTCTACAAAATCAATTAAAAGAATTTATTCTATAATTAACGGCTTTTAAAAGTACAGTGCAAATCGTTTTACAGATTATTAAATTATAAATAAAATATCCAGAAAATAAACATTAAATTCTAACTAAAAATGAAAGATTATCCAGTCTTAATTCGTCGGTTTCGTTATATGCCAGAAGATGACTAGGTTAAAAAAAACAAAAAATCTCGCGCATACCGAAAGCGTGCCAAACTAGCGATGAGTGGCCTTACGTATTACCCCCAAACGGTCGAAGTCACGTGGTATATGCTGGCTCCTGGCTAGCAGACGAAATCCTACTGAATGCGCCGTCTACCCTAGTATAAGAAGTCGTTGGTTCTACCGACCTATAGTTACGCCAGTGATTAGGGAGTTTGTGCATACCGTTTCTTCCTACGCTAACGCTAACGCTATCCGCTATACGGAGTATATTGACCAACCATGTTTCGCATTTTATGCGTGCGCATGCGCTTTATTGTCCAATGTCATTTAACGTTAGCATTACCGTGAGTGAAACCGGGCCTGCACAAACTCCCTATTGTCTCATCGAAGTTCCTCATGCGCATCTGAATTATATAGGACATGGGAGCTCAAATAGGGAAGCAGGTGGGGGCTCGGGTCCCTCCCTCTAGCCGTCGGTATAGTGAACATTTCTATATTTAGCTAACCTTTTTTTCACTATTTCAGTACTAAAATGTTTGAAAGCGCGATTGCCGATGACCTTAAAAATGCAAGAAATAACCCCTCCCCCCTCCCTCCACGTCTTAAAGTACTCATATGGACGTCCAAGCCGAAGCACCCACATACATTTCGCTTCATTAAAGATTTTCTTTTAAACTTTTAAAATATCACACAACTAATAAGCAAATAAAGCATTTTAGTACTGAAATAATGCAAAAAGTTCAGTATGCTTTATAAATATTCATATTACGTAATGGCATAATTGGGGCAGGGGGGGGGACCCTTCTTGAGTGTACATCACTGTGTTGGGGTTATCAAACGATTGCTGGTGCTCAGCATCCAACGTAATTTTTTTACAAGCCCAAAGCACGCACATAAACGTCTTTTCCTAGCCCTTTCTGCGAACTTCAAAGTATGACGTGGCACTAAAATTTCTGTGGGTGCTTGAGCCCCGGAGCACCCACGTAGTCGGCGCCACTGGATTTATTTATTATTATTTTTTTAATAAACCAACCACTGGTACAAAACTAGTTCTGTAAACAATGTATAAAATGACTTTTTAATCAAAATATGCTTTAAAAAATAATTGACAAACCAATTCTTTCATATTTTTTATTAATTTATTCTAATGCATTTTATATGCACATTTAATAACAGAAACCACACCAGAAAGTGTTATACATAGAAAGCATGCACTAAAATTCATGTCAATCTAAGGATAAACCTATTGGAGAAAAATTATCCATATATCTGAAAATCATGAAAAAATATCCCAATCCTAATCTAGAAACAATATCTAATTTTGCAATTAGACTTTAATTAGTTGCTGACAGCTTTAAAATTTCTTCCATATTTCTAAATAAATAATGTACATTCTTTTCGTGCACAGTCGTGGATTGCTGTCTAAACTGAAACGATTGTTGCTTGTTATTCTGCAGTTTGTTTACATTCTTCACAGTGGGGCTGCGTTCGTAATCCGAAAACCCAATGAACCTCCTCAGATTACACGTAGTTTATACGGATTACTGAGATTGCTGAATAATACATTTGGGTAAAGAAATAGAGCATTTCGACGGGCCGCTCCTCTCTGCGATCGGTCGCCGTCTTGCGTGACAGCTTGGGGTTCTCGTAATGTATTTCAATGGGGAAAAACCCGATTTTCAATATTCATAAAAAGTATTAAATTTAATTTTTTGGATGATTGTAATGGATGGAATTTGTTAATCAGACCTTCGACTTTTGTGTCCCAGGTGGCGTTTAACATTTTAAAAAGCTTAACATATAATATTTTAATGATATTTCAAGCAACTTTTTCCGCTGGTACTGCGTTCGAAAAGACAACATTATGTACGGGAATGAACACAACGTTTGTTTTAAGATTCGGCAGGTTATTCGTATTACTGCTTGTTTACAAATATCATTGTTGTGCATGCGACATTTTCTTACGTTGTGAGATTTATGCAAGAATAAAGTTTTGTTTTTGAATTATAATTCATCGGATATGCTGTATGCCCCAGAAAACATCAAATTCCATTAATATTTATATTAAAGAAGTGTTTATTTAAATTCCTATTACGATATATTCAGATTGTTTTTTTCTTTTATAAAAATAAAATGTACTGTTTGTTATTATTTATCATAGTGTTCTTTTAAATATGTAAATGCTTGTAAAATAAGACCAGTTATCCCATTTATAAAAAACGTGTAACATATGCATCGCATAACATATTTGTACATGTAATTAATCTAATACGTATGAATATGATTTTAAAAAATAATCCAATAAATCAACTAAATTAAAGACGTAGATCAAATAATGTAATCTTTACTTAGTTGCATAATTATTTAAATTGACAGTAAACATGAGTGCAAAATGTAAATTTATAATTCCATTATGTTACATAAAGCTTCTGCCTTTTTATTATAAGATGGAAACCATTTCTGTTTCGCAATGTTAGCTCATAAAACTGTACTAAACAATTCTACAATTACATTTTTGAATTTTGTTTCAAGTTAGAATCAGAACAGAAATCAAAAGCTGGTTCTCTGACCCTGTATTTCTTTTTTCTGGGTGAATTTTTACATATTAGGAAAAACCCAGCAAAGTTCATGAATGCTTTGCTCCGAAGCCCAACTCTAGTACATTAATTCATAAATTTTCTCCTATTCAAGCACAAACTAATTTTAGCAGACAAGACAAATCATATTAGCTTCACCTCGACCAGATTTGAGATTCCTGAGATCACCAGAATTTGGGTGTTTTCTGTATAATGTTTATATTTCTTCCTGCTAATTTCTGACTATTTAATGTTATATCACTGTTCTGTGAAATAATTATTATATGGGAAAATCTTTAAATTATTGTTATTTTAATTAAATGTGCTACCAACCCCATATTGCAGGGGTTTGCAGTTCGCTACTGAGTATTAACATAAGAATATTAAGGCTCCGGCACCTTTTTTTGCTAGAAATTGCCGTTAGCCCTGGAGCAATTAAATGTTTCCTCATTGAAAAATTTCTTTCATTAATTTCCAAAAAGTTACACTTTTTGTATATAACCCGCATACAAAAATATCCCCAATCAGTAAAATGTGCTCCATATTCTGATGAGGTGATGTACAAAATTTGAGAATTATATTCTGAAAAGTGTCAAAAGTATGAAGATAATGAATACTGACTTAAACCAATTTTCAGTAGCTCTTGAAAGGAAAAAAATCACAATCACATTTTAAGGGTCATACAGATATTATGAAAGAATATTTTACATTCAAGTATAGACCCCAGTCACCTTTGTTTATACATATTACTTAAGACGTTATATGATGAAAGGCTGAAATTTTGTATATCACCTCATTTGTGCATGGGGGTACATTTTATTTTCTAGGATTTTTTTTGTAAGGTAGTTCTAAGAAATTTTAAAAAGTGTAACTCTGTGAAAATTAACAAGAGGAATTTTCTCTTAACAGTCCTTTTTTTTTTTTACCTTATTTTAAACATTTATTAAATTCACACTGCCTAATTATCTTATAAAGAATTAAAGCATGTTATCACTTTCTAGGGGCACGGTACATGTGTAAGTGTCTATATAATTTATAAACACTAATATTTTTACTTCCTTGTATGACATACAAAGAAATAATGTGATCGCAAAAAGAATTCGGTATCCAGATTTTGACTACCTCTAAATTTACTGAGTTTTTGCTTGACATCTCATTGTACACATGTATGCGTGTTCATATAAATTCATGTACAACCCATTCTGACTGACGGCAAGACCATTTTGATCAGTGTTTCCCTGGCGTCTATTCGTACGTACGTTTTATGTAACTCGCCTATCTCAAAAACCGAGTCGTACAGTGTTGAAATTTGAAATTTAGGATTGTTTTAACATCTACATCTATACATTATGCTCTATAGGCAAAAATTCATGAAACTGTAATTTAGAGATATTAAGTTATTTCAAAGGAATCAAAAGTGATATATGTTGTTAAGGATTACAAAATGAATCTTGCCATCAAAAATGGTATCTTTATCATTTACACTTCTACAGGAGCACTCAGAAAAATTCCAACAAATTACAGCCCATGGCGGTTTTAGAAAGATTCATTCATTTCAAGCAGAATAACATCTTACCATATGGTTGGATAATGGTCCGGTGACGTTCAGCCACCTCCCTCAAAAACTGCATTAAAAGTCACCAAACTTGCAAACTTTTGGTGTATATATTGTTGCGGAATTACTCTGCTACTCCTGGGGTTCGTCGTTCTAAAGTCCAGTTGGTGTAAAAAGTTCAAGTAAAAAGTCACTTGTCAGGATAGAACACAAACTTTATTGCTTCTAGAACTTCGTAGAACAATCAGCTGTACACAATTCACAAGCACAATCTAGCAGTAACGTGCTTTTAACAATCCGCTTAGGTCAGAGGCTCTCACAAATGCTGTATTTCTCACACAAAATAAGTCACTTTCACTGGCAAAAATTCAGTGAAAATATTCAAGAGATATCGTACGCAATCCCTTAAGACACAGCAATGAAGAATTTACACACAGCACTTTGCAAACAGCTTCGTAAAGCAAGCTAAAACACAGCTTCTATAGCACTATCAATTCACAAGCGTACTCAATACACATCGAGCGTTCAACTCGCACTGAACTGTCGGGGCGACGCGCGCTTCTATAAATAGCCGACGCAGAAGGTACAAGAAGTTTCCAGATAAGTCTATTTCTCGAGGGTTCTACATAAAGCGTGAATTTTGATTACGTCATAGAAGATAAATGTTAGGTTATTATGTGTTTTTAATGCAGGAAAAACAACTTCCAGGACCCATTTGGAAAAACGCGCCAAATGACCAAAAAGTCGCCAAGCTTGGCGACTTTTGGCGAAATATCGCCAAATTTGGCGCCAAAAATAAGTCCTCAAAAGTGAAGAGATCTAGGCTCTAGGACTAATATTTCTCGAGATTTCTAGAACCTCCATTGAAAAACAATGGCAAACCGAAACCTCCATATCTAAGGTTCTAAATGGCCGATTTTGATGCAACAAAAAGCAAAATTTATCTATTTGAAGCGTAGAATACGAATTTTAAACCATTTTAAGCCCCAGAGCAGCGGGTTGCCCCGAAAATTCGTAACATTGCCCCCTTCCCAAGGACTGCACGTCCCGGGCAGTACAATCCCCGGTTAGGAGGTCACACAAATATACAGTGTCCAACCTTTAACCAAATCTTAACAAAATAATTTAAGCAAATAATCAATAAACACAGTAAGCAAATGCACTCTAATAAATAAATAATATACATAATAAACAATTACACTAATAAGTAATCAATGTAATAAACAAATACACATTAATAAAAACCAATATATTACAAATATGTACACTAAACATGGCGTAAGTAGTAAGTGAAAGAGAGTTGAGGAAAGAGGAAGAGAAGGGAAAGACAGGAAAGAAATGAGAGATGAAAGAAAAGAGGAATTACGCCATAGTGACCATGGTCCGAGCTAATTACAACCGCGGTAGATGGCTAGCCGATCGTAATGTACAACTCTTGGCTTCGAGTTTGGTGACTTACGAATCCGTACGATGACGTCATTCAGCCGGTTTAGGACTGTGTAAGGACAGTCCCACTGCGATTGCAGCTTGGGAGACAGGCCTTTCCGTCGAGTAGGATTCCATAGCAAAACTTTGTCTCCTGCGTTGAACTCGTGTCCCGTAGCCTTCGTGTCGTAGCGAGTCTTTATCTTTTCCGTGTTCAGGTTGATCCGCTCCCGAGCAAAATGATGCACATCTTCAAACCGTGCCCGAAGGTTTTCCACGTACTCCTTTGGCGATGAAGGCGCATCTGGAGGGTGGCCGAACACTAGATCGGCGGGAAGACGAAGATCTCTGCCGAACAGCATCTGGGAAGGTGTGAAGCCAGTAGTCTCATGGACGGCGCTCCTATAGGCCAGCAGGAAGAGGGGGAGTTTCTTGTCCCAGTCCTCTTGATTCCTAGATACCAGAAGCGAGAGGTTGTTTAAAATTGTGCGATTGAACCTCTCCACCATGCCGTCGGATTGTGGGTGTAAAGGCGAAGTCTGGGTTTTGTCCATTCCGAGACGTTGGCATAGTCCTTTAAAGACTGCAGAGGTAAAGTTCGTTCCTTGGTCGGAATGAAGTTGCAGAGGGGTTCCATATCAGGAAATCCATTCTTGCACCAGTACCTCTGCTACGGTCGTAGCTTCTTGATCGGGAATAGGAAACGCTTCGGGCCATTTAGAGAAGTAGTCTATGACAACTAGGATGTATTTGTTGCCATCCGAAGTTCGCGGAAGAGGTCCCAGGATGTCGAGTGCAATCCTCTCAAAAGGCGCTCCTACATTATAACGATGTAGTCTTCCACGGCTTCGTTTCTTTGGGCCTTTACGGGCGGCACAGGCGTCACAAGCTTGACACCACTTTTCGACGTCGCCTCGAGCCCTAACCCAGTAGAAGCGCTTGAGAACTTTCTGCAGGGTCTTCATTACGCCAAAATGGCCTCCAATGTAGCCATTATGAAGTTCTTCTAGAACCTACGGAATCCTCGAACGAGGGAGTACTAACTGCCATCGGAGCATCTTGCCGTCATCCGACTCCCATTTACGATACAAGACTCCATTCCTCAGGCGAAGCGAATCTCATAAAGCCCAGTACTGTTTTGTTGCCGGACTGTAAGATGATATTTCTTGCCAACTGGGCTTAGCACTGGATTTTTCCATAAATTCCACAATAGGTTTGATGTCGCTGTCTTCTAATTGGTCCGCCCGAACATTTTCGTCACTCCAGGGATCTTGAGATGGTGCCGATGATGTAACTTGGTGGACAACGGGATGTTTCAGATGGTAATTTTTCTCTGCCCTGGAGCAATAGCGACAACTGTCTATACACGGCCTTCTCGACAAAGCATCTGCATTTCCATGAGATGACCCTTTCCGATGACGTATCTCGATGTCATATTCTTGTAATCGCTGTATCCACCTGGCTATTTGGCCCTCTGGATTCTTGAAATTTAGAAGCCAGGTTAAAGAGGCATGGTCCGTTCGGAGCAGGAACTTTCGGCCGTACAGGTAATGATGGAAGTGCTCTACGGCTTTAATGATAGCAAGAAGTTCCTTTCTCGTAACACAATAGTTACGTTCTGCCTTTGAAAGGCATTTGCTCCAGTAAGCAATGACGTGTTCTTGGCCATCTATCTCCTGGGACAAAACTGCTCACACTCTCCTTACTTGCGTCTGTGTCCAGGATAAATGGCTTGTCAGGGTGAGGATACGACAGGATCGGCGAAGATGTTAAAGCCGTCTTCAGTTCGTTCAATGCGTCCTCACATTCCTCAGTCCATAGAAATTTCTGTCCAGTCTCGGTCAATTTGTGAAGAGGTCTTGCAATTTGAGAAAAGCCCTTCACGAATTTTCGATAGTAAGTACACAGACCGATAAAACTTCTTAAGTCATGGATATTCTCGGGACGACTCCAGTTATTGACTGCGGACGTCTTTTCGGGATCGGTTCGGACTCCGTGGGCGGATATTATGTGCCCGAGGTAACGTACTTCCCGACGGAACAAGTTGCACTTCGACGGACTTAGTTTCAAGTTTGCCTCTTTAATTTCTGCAGTACCTTTCGAATGTTCTCGAGATGCTCTTCGAAACTCCTTCCGACGATGATGATATCGTCCAAATAAACGAGACATGCTTCGTAGGAAAGTCCTCTCAACACTGTCTCCATTAGACGCTCGAATGTAGCCGGTGCGTTGCGGAGTCCAAAAAGCATAACTTTGAACTGCCACAATCGTTGTCCCGTGGTGAACGCAATCTTTTCACGGTCATCGGGATGGATTTCTACTTGCCAGTAGCCACTCTTGAGATCCAGAGTGGAGAACCATTCATTTCCCGATAAAGTGTCCAATGTGTCGTCTATCCTGGGAAGAGGGTAGCTGTCTTTCTTGGTAATGTCATTCAGACGTCTATAGTCAACGCAGAAGCGGGTGGAACCATCTTTCTTTCGGACCAAAACAATCGGCGAGGCCCACGGACTAGTCGATGGCTCGATGACGTCATCACGCTGCATCTCCTCTAAAAGTCTGCTCACCTCTTCTTGCTTAGCAAACGGCAGCCGCCTAGGATGTTGCTTGATGGGAGAATGGCTGCTTGTGTCTATTCTATGTTTCGTTAACCTCGTACGGCCAAAGTCACCGGAAGTACGAGAGAAGAGCTCTTCAAATTCAGCTATTACTTTCTCTGCAGCGCTTCTCTGTTCTGCCGTTAACTCCACGTCTTGAAAATTCCTTCGTCAGGCACTCGGAAGATTTAGCTGTCGTTTGGTTGATGTTCTTATTAATGCAGGTAACAGGAGTGCATGTCGCCAACACTTCATTTTTCTTTATCACCTTCGACTTGTCCGTCACATTTACTACTCTAACTGGAATTTCTGTTCTCGACAAGTCCACAAGTGTTGCTCCCACAAGTACTCCTCTGACGGAATCACTATTGTTTGGGTGTTCGATTAATCCAAAACGGAATTTATTGCTTTCTTTTACTGTTCCAGAAATTATTGAATCAGTTCTGGGAGGTAGAATGATATCAGTCTGGGCTATTATTTGCTGAACAGGTAAAATAGTCTCATTTTTAATTTCGAACGCAGCTATTTCTTCCGAGTCAGAACGAAGCTCATTATTCTTAAAGTCCAAGTTAAATTTGTGCGATTTTAAAAAGTCGAGTCCGAGAATAAAAGAGTCTGTAATATTGGCGACATATACCACATGGTCGTATCTGGCATTTCCAAACGTGATTTCTACTTGCGTTTTTCCGCCCACTTCGATCTTGTCACCTGTCACAGTCTGGAGGGTCAGCGAGGGCGGAGTCCAGATAATCTTCAAATTTAATTTCTTGGCCAGATCCGTCCTTATGATGGTTACGTTCTGTCCAGTATCAATCACCATGTGGCATGGGGAACCATTTACGTATCCTAGAACGAAGAGTCCATTACTGCCGCCATTCACTGAGGAAATCTGCAAGACCTTCAAATGAGACTTTTGAATATCCCGCAGCCTCCGTTCCACAAGGTCGTCTCTACCCGGTCTTCCTCTAGGGGCTTCTCTGGCATACTGGAAACTGCGATCTTTACGACGAGAGTTCTTTTGTGCGTCACAGTATTTTCGTAGATGTCCCTCGCTGTTGCACCTCCAACATTTCATTTTTCTTGGCTCTGACTGTTCTTGTCGTTCCACCAGATTTTCCAGGGTCTTTAATTTATTCTCTAATCTCTTCATTTCTCCATCCGTAGGCTCCTGGAATGACACAGCTCTAACATTATGCCGCTCTTTTCTTACGGCCAGCTGAGCTGCCTCTAGCTTCATGACGAATACGAGGGCGGCCCTGAGATCTTTATAATCCGCCAAGATCAATGCTTTCTGAATTTCAGAGTCCAAGAGGCCTTCAATAAAATGTTGCAGTGCAACTCTTCTCGAACGTTATCAGGATAACTGCCATAGGCTAGATGACACTGCCTATCTATGTCGGAAGCCAGCTCTTGGAGGGTCTCGCCAGGTCTCTGCATCCTTGACTTAAGTTGGATTCTACTATATTCTTTCTGGCACTTCTCTCCGAATTTCATCTCCAAGGCACTGGCAAGGGCGTCAAAATCTCCTATCTTCGTCGCTCCGATAGTTTGCAATACGTTAATTGCATCTCCGCTAAGGGAAGCGGCCAGTTGGTTCGCTTTCTCGGACTCGCTCCAACCATTGGCTTTGGCGACGATTAAAAATTGGGTCTTGTAGTCTTCCCAGGGAGTCTTTCCGTCATAGGTAGTAAGTTTCACTGCTGGGCGGTGTGAAGATAACCTGGTGTTTTCAGGTAACTTTCTCAGCTTTACGAGAGAGTCCAATTTCTCTTCAATTTTAGCTTCACATTCTTCATGTATTTTCGAAACTATGTTTTCTTTCCAGTCTAGTTTCTCCTCAATTTTATTCTTGAATTCTTCCCGCATTCTGCAAATATCTTGCTGCAATTCTTTAACATTTCCTTCAATTGTTTGTTCATATTTCGTTTGAATTTCTTCTATGAGCGACATTCTTTTTCCATTATCTCTTGATTTTCTTGCACACTCTTTTCGAATTTCTCTAATTTTCCCAAAGCAGTCTCCATTTTCTCCAATCCCAATTTCATTCCCTCTTGTCCGGCTTCAATTTTCTTCTCTAAATCCGCTATCATCTGTTGTTGTCCGGCTTCAATTTTCTTTTCTAAATCGGTCTGTCCGACTTCAATTTTCTTCTCTAAATCCGCCTTCATCTGTTCTTGTCCGGCTTTAATCTCGTCTTGTGCGGCTTTCATCTCGTCTTGTGAGGCTTTCATCTCATCTTGTCCGGCTTTGATTTCTTTTTTTATCTCATCTTGTCCGGATTTCATTTCCTGCATCATATTCATGAGCTTTTGAAGTTGTTCTTCCATTTTTCGTCTAGTCAAAACCATAAACTGGAAAATTAAAGTCTTTCTTTAGAACCCCGATTCTGACACCAAATGTTGCGGAATTACTCTGCTACTCCTGGGATTCGTCGTTCTAAAGTCCAGTTGGTGTAAAAAGTTCAAGTAAAAAGTCACTTGTCAGGATAGAACACAAACTTTATTGCTTCTAGAACTTCGTAGAACAATCAGCTGTACACAATTCACAAGCACAATCTAGCAGTAACGTGCTTTTAACAATCCGCTTAGGTCAGAAGCTCTCACAAATGCTGTATTTCTCACACAAAATAAGTCACTTTCACAGGTAAAAATTCAGTGAAAATATTCAAGAGATATCGTACGCAATCCCTTAAGACACAGCAATGAAGAATTTACACACAGCACTTTGAAAACAGCTTCGTAAAGCAAGCTAAAACACAGCTTCTATAGCACTATCAATTCACAAGCGTACTGAGAGCTCTTCACACATCGAGCGTTCAACTCGCACTGAACTGTCGGGGCGACGCGCGCTTCTATAAATAGCCGACGCAGAAGGTACAAGAAGTTTCCAGATAAGTCTATTTCTCGAGGGTTCTACAAAGCGTGTTGATTACGTCATAGAAGATAAATGTTAGGTTATTATGCGTTTTTAATGCAGGAAAAACAACTTCCAGGCCCCATTGGGAAAATCGCGCCAAATGACCAAAAAGTCGCCAAGCTTGACGACATTTGGCGAAATATCGCCAAATTTGGCGCCAAAAATAAGTCCTAAAAAGTGAAGAGATCTAGGCTCTAGGACGAATATTTCTCGAGATTTCTAGAACCTCCATTGAAAAACAATGGCAAACCGAAACCTCCATATCTCCGGTTCTAATTGGCCGATTTTGATGCAACAAAAAGCAAAATTTATCTATTTGAAGCGTAGAATACGAATTTTAAACCATTTTAAGCCCCAGAGCAGCGGGTTGCCCCGAAATTTCGTAACAATATGTATATATTTAATTTGCATATCTCAAAAACTATTAGTCGTAGATTGCTGAGATTTTATATATAAGGTTGTTGTAACATCTAGTTGTACACCTAGATTTTTTATTCCAATCTACTGGAGAGTTTATTTACAGGACCACCCAAAAGAATTTTGGTACATGCATGTATCCTTGCAGTCTGCCAAGACGAGTGATTTTTCGCTTTGATAAATCCAGATTGCATGAAATCATGATGGTTCCGAATACAATTGGCTACAGTTTGCCCGCACATTTTCTGAAAAAATAATTTGGCACGAATGTCTATCAGGATAATATGCAACTACCAGAATTCCAACACACTGGAATTCTGGTAGTTGCTGGTCAGTTTTGCCATTAATGTCTATAGACATTTCAAATAGTGGCGTAGCCAGAAATTTTTCATGGGAGGGGTTACTATTTTAACTCGCATATATGTATACATGTGTGTGGTGAGGGAGTGCAGAATATACATTTTGTATTGCAAAAATTTCAGGGTGTGTGTGTGTTGTGATCCCTTATCCTCCCCCCCCCCTGTCTTCAATATATTATGCCTGTAGTCGTTCATTGTTTGATCCATGCACAGAATCTCGCTATTTGTCATCCACCGTGTTCAATTTTTGCCAAAATATAGCTAATTTAACACCAAAAATAATTATGCATTTTGCATGACTCTAAAGCTTTTAGTCGTAGAATGTGAAGCCGTAGAATGTTGAGAATGTTAGCCGTAGAATGTTGATTTTGTATTTAGAACTATTGTAACATCTAACTGTGCTTTTGATTGCTGTGGACTGAGTAATTTATTTACAGAGTCACCCAAAAGACTTAAAATATATTAAGGGTCTATAGATACCTTCATTTCATTAAAAATCTGTGATGAATAACTGTTTCAGCTGTGACTGAAATCTCGCTATCTCAAGCTTATTGGCTTTTGTCAAAATACTGCCCAATTAAGTGAAACAAATCTTTAAAATTGTACTCAGCTTGGCGGTAAACTTTAGAATTGCAGTATTTTGTCTCTTTCAAATGAAATAAGTTTAGATGAAGTGCCCCGAAAATATTTCTGGTTTAATAGAGGTACAAGGAAGTCATGTGGTGTCCATATCAGATTTATTAGTTCAATGATTTGATTTTTAAAAAAAATCATAATAAAAGGAGTAGTATATAGATTTATAAAGTTATATTCTTCCATGATGATTGTATGTAAGAGAATTTTTTTTCAACATCGTAAATTATAGTGTTACTTGAAAATATGTTTTCACATACTTTACACAGGAACCAGACTACATGCAAGCGATAGATATTAAAAAAATCAGATGTCAGTCAGCCAATTTAAATTACTTTAGAAGTTATTTACAAAAAAATCGAAAGAAGGAAAAAAAAGCATCATATTTGACAATATTTGGCTGCATAAAATGATTTAGGTTCTTGAATCTAAACAGCAGATAAGAACAGTATTCATAGAAAATTGCCACTGGCGTATTATCCCGGCACTCAAACAAGACAAGCGATTTCTCCCCAAGATAAAAACGGATCACATGAAATTATTAATGGTTTCGAATACGATTGGCAATAGTTTCCAGCACATTTGATGAAAAAATACCTACTTTGTCGGAAATGACCACCGGGATAATACGTAAGTACCAAAAAATCTTCAGAATAATTTCTAATCCTAATATCAGCTCCATGCAGAACAGAGTGGAAATAGTTTTAGGTAAAAGAATAAGGATTTATTTTAACGAAGTACAGTTTAACCATTTAATCTGTCCATGGACACGAGAACAACAACAGTATAATCTTGATTTCACGAAGTGAAAGAAACAACAGAAAGAATTGAGATAAGAAGGTGAAATAAAAGGGGGTGTCAGTTTAATAGAAAAAACACATTTATTCAAGATATTTAAGTTCCACTCCATACCTAATTTAGAATACTGCAAAAGAATAAAAAGGCTGGTAGCCAAGTTCAGTGATTTTGAAAAAGTAGATTCTATAGTTTTTTTTAGCATAAGCAACAATAAGTAACCATACATTAACACATAACATGCCAGTTACAACATAAGGAACTTCCTGTTTTATTTATTCATTATTTTTTTTTTAATAAACCAACCACTGGTACAAAACTAGTTCTGTAAACAATGTATAAATTCACTTTTTAATCAAAATATGTTTTTAAAAAATAATTAACAAACCAATTCTTTCATGTTTTTTATTGATTTATTCTAATGCATTTTATATGCACATTTAATAACAGAAACCACACCAGAAAGTGTTATACATAGAAAGCATGCACTAAAATTCATGTCAATCTAAGGATAAACCTATCTAGTCATAGTCATAGCTTCAAATTACATTGGAGACAAATTATCCATATATTTAAAAATCATGAAAGAATATCCCAATCCTAAACTAGAAACAATATCTAATTTTGCAATTAGAGTTTAATTAGTTGCTGACAGCTTTAAAATTTCTTCCATATTTCTAAATAAATAATGTACATTCTTTCGTGCGCAGTCGTGAATTGCTGTCTAAACTGAAACGCCTGTTGCTTGCTATTCTGCAGTTTGTTTACATTCTTCACAGTGGGGCTGCGTTCGTAATCAAAGAAATAGCATGCGCAGAACGATGCGCGAAGCTGTCACTCAGCTGACGTCAGAGATACGTCACGTCGAAATTAGAGCCCCTGGAATAACATGGGCCAGCTCACCAGCGGCCATCTTGGAACCACGGATTCGGCTTCCCGACGTATTTGGCGGATTTATGATATCCAGTCATTTCACTCTTAATTTAAGTTGTTCAAGCTAGATTTCGAAACGGAAAAACCTGCAACTGGAGCAAGCATTTTTAGTTTAGCGGACACCGATAAAAAATAACATACAGGACAAAAGTAATATTTGAAAAAATGTAATATTAGCATTTACCGAAATAAAAAAAAATAAAATCATAAAATAGCATTAGTCAAAAATAAAATTTTTTAAAGAAATTATTTATGAATCACAGTAACATTGTAAATAAATGAAAGAAAAAAACAGTACTTTACAATAGAAAAAACTTGAATCCTACATTTTAGACCTTAACTATTGTATGTAAATTGTACACAATAGAAAAAATTTCGTCTTTTGAAGCAAAAACAATCAAATCCTTAGAACAACTGATACAACTATTATTATATTTCAAAGGGCTAGTTTAGGGACTGACTTTTTTTTTATTATTATGTTATGTTATAAAACGGCATTTTGCTACTTAATTGTTAAATTTGAAAAGATCTTGTTTAATACATTAACAAATGTTTATTTAGGCTTTTAGTATATGTATCAAATTCACAAATATTAAATACTTTCAAATCTAACTTCTTATTTAACCAATATGACTCTGATAGATATAAACATGCTCCTGAAATCTACTTCTTACACATGAGTTGTAATATGAATTTTTCTTTTGGAAATTCACCCCCCATTCTGAAATATTTTCTACATATGTACACTCATGTCCATAAATTAAGGATAATTCAGAATCACACAGAAATTGATCTCTAAAATAAAAATTTCACCTGTGGAATGATCACACACATCTTGAAGAAGAATATGCAAATTACAGGAAACCACCAGATGGCGTGGATGGTACGTCACAATGACGAGAGTGTAAGAGAGGGGTAAATAAGGAATGGTGGCAAAGAAGTAAAATTGTTCACAAGCGCTGTGAAAGCCTTTCAGTGCAAAAACCGCATAGTTATGGCACAAAGGAGGCATTTGGGTGATGTTTTACGTGGCAGAATTATCGGACGACTGGAATGTGGACGTACCCAGCTGGAAGTATCCGAGGAACTTGGAATCGCCCAGAGTGTCATCTCCAGGCTTTGGCAACGATTCCAAGATGATGGTAATGTGAGAAGACGTTACAGCACAGGTCGCCCCCGAGTTACAACGCCGAATGAGGACCGCTATTTGGCAGTTACTGCCAAAAGAAACAGACGGAGTACAGCATCAGACCTGTCTCGCCAGCTCTCTTCAGCTACCGGTACGACAGTTTCAAGGCAGACCGTGTACAGACGCTTAGGGCACATTGGTCTATATGCTCGTAGGCCTGTCAGATGTGTTCCACTTACCGCAACTCACTGTCGCCTGCGATTAACCTGGAGTAGAGAGCATGCATTGTGAACACCGCAACAGTGGTCTTGTGTGATGTTTTCCGACGAGTCCAGGTTTAGTTTGGAGTCTGATTCTCGCCGTACATTCATCTGGAGAGCGCCAGGTACCCGTTACCACCAAGAGAACACCATTGAAAGACACCGTTACGGTGGTGCAGGATGGCTCGTTTGGGGAGGAATTATTCTTGGTTCCAGAACTGACCTGCATGTTCAGAGTGTAACGATGACAGGCCACATCTATCGGGATGTCATTCTGGAACAACATGTACGTTTGTTTCGGGGCGCCATGGGTGCTGAATTTGTGTTTATGGATGACAACGCCCGTCCTCACCGTGCAAACATTGTAGACGAATGCCTTCAATCGGAGGATATCACCCGTATGCATTGGCCAGCATACTCACCGGACTTGAATCCAATAGAGCATGTGTGGGATATGCTTCGCCGACGAATTGCAGCCCGTCAACCCCCTCCCACCTGTCTACCGGAACTTCGGAGTGCATTGCTTTATGAGTGGTGTAATATTCCCCAAGATCAGATTGATCATTTGATACTCAGCATGCCTAGGCGTTGTCAGTCCTGTATTGCATTGTCCGGGAGACATACTCCGTATTAACCATCCTACTAACCATGTTATACTGTTTTTTGTAAATAGGTTCTTTTTTTAAATTTGGTCAAGGGAGTAAAACTTGCAATTTTTATTAATTATGTCAAACATATAGCATCTTTTTTGCTCTTTACTTTTTGTTTAATAAATAGACTTTACAAATAAGTCAAATTTGTTTTGCTTCTTTCTCTTTCTTAGCCTGAACTTCATTATCCTTAATTTATGGACATGAGTGTACATATTTGTTATTATTCTTTTTAAGTACAAACTAAAAATGTCATGAAATAAATACTTGATCTGCATTCTGTACAATTTGAAATTTATACTTAATCTATCAAAATGTAAAAGAAAATAAGGGGGGGTGGGTGCAGAAAATCGTTTTTACTCACAAAATTTTCACCAATCCATATGAAAAAATCCCCAAAATATTTGATATTTGAGAAAACGGAGTCTGAATAATGGGAAAATGATGACTACTGAAACAGAATAACATACACAAATGAATAAACATGATTTTTTAAAAGATTAATTCATTCAAAACATACACTTACAAAAATTCATCAAATAATAAAAACGATTATGTAATATATTAAAGTTGTAAGAAAAGAGTAATAAATATAGCAATAAGAAAAACCTCTACTGTAGAACTACTACAAATCAAAATTTAGTTACTTACTTGTGAAAAAAAAAAAAAAAAAAAAAAAAAAATCATTTTTAAAGCGGTAGGAAAATATTACTTTTTTGATAATGACATATTTTGTACAAAAAGAAACAGACACTAAAGTGGTATTGAAAAGATTTAAAATTTTAATAATTAAGTGTGAAGGTCCCGGGTCGGGTCCCATTGCGCGGCTGTCGATCGAACGGTCTGGAGTTTTGGTAGGTTTTCTACAGATGTAACGTGAATACGTGTTAGAACCCCTTAGAAAGTCCTCCTGCCAAGGCATGTCCCATCTTTGGCAGATCACCCTTGTGTAGTGTTGCCTAAACACAAAATCAAATAAAATCAATATGGTCAGGAGACGTGCAATTTCGTTTGTCATTGTAAATGTTTCCTGCTTCCGAAAAAATGTGCTAACTGTAAGCAGTGCTCACTCAACACATGTAGTAACATACTTTACACATGTTAATATTTCACACAGTTTTAAAAGTAATGTTTGCTTTATTTACTTATTTAGCAAAATAGTCATTAAAAAGCGCATAATTAATTATATTTTCAATTGAATTTATTTTAGCTTAAGACAATTGCATATTCTTTAAGATAAAACGATTAAAATACAATACATGTTATTTACAAGGCGTTATTAATGTTTCAATATAGTTAATATGTAAGATCTTGACTTATAAAATGAAAAACAGCACTTTTTTTAACAAAAATAAAAGCAGTATAAAAGTTATATCGTTATCTAATTAATAAATACAATTTGAGGATTTACTATCATTCACGATCCATGAACATAACCTTTTTAAAAGTTCTATAGTTTTGTTTACAAACAAACCACACACCGGAACTCAGATTGGCGACATTTAGAATATCGCCAATATCCAAACATCGTATTATAAACATATACTTTAAACGTAATTAGAAGCTTCCAAAGACCAAATTACAACATTATACAATTATTTAGAACCTGAACTTTATACTACATATCACAAATTCAAGCAAATAAATATTTTTAATAGAATTATTTACACTGCAAAGTCGAGCTTCTGGACCCGGGTTCCATTGTTCACGGCTACAGTTCACCAACCACTTTTTTCTTCGTTCCATATCGCTAGGAAATCTAAACATTTTTTCCCCGCTTCCTGAACGATTAGAACAATTCATAGCTGAACAACCCCCTATAATCAATTTTATTCAAATTTATAGTATATAAACATCCGTTGAGTAGTAGATAAAAAATGTTCGTAATACACGTAGCATATACCAGATTGAAACCTCGTGGTAACCCTGTGGAACCAGAATGGTGAGTGCGCGAGCTCCCCTTTTTAGAATCCCTAGTCGAAATGCTCTATAGCATGCGCAGCACGATGCGCGAAGCTGTCACTCAGCTGACGTCAGAGATACGTCACGTGGAAATGCTGTATTGAAATACATTACCAGAACCCCAAGCTGTCAAGCAAGACGGCGGCGACCAATCGCAGAGAGGAGCGCCCCGTCGAAATGCTCTATAAACATCTATCGTCTCGAACCTGCGTTTTTTTGTTTAGACTCCTCATTATAAGACAAGTAGAAGGCGCTTTACCTGATTTATTTTTTTTCTTCAGTTTTTTCTGAAAGGAATAAACTAAACGGAAACTTTCAGGGAAAAAGTACAAATCTTTAAATTTGGGGACTTTTCGCGTCCCCAGAAGTCAAAGTATTTTTGGGAACAAAAATATATATATATTTGGGGACTGTCATCGAATTTCGAGGACGTATGGTCACCATACGCTGTCGAAGTGTGACGTTACAGCCGGGTTTTGGGCATCAAAACATTGTGTTCCCATGTTAATTTCCCATAGGGTTTTATAAATTGCTTCATATCTTCAATATTACACAAAAATAAGACATTTCACTCCATTTTTCAACTACAGTGCAGTAAGTTTTATCTCTTGTATGAATATCAAGTAAATTGAATGACTATAAATATGATTAATTCGTCGATAATAGTTGAAATCGTCTAAGCCTAACGATCAGAGAATGTAAATAAACATTGTACATCCATAATGTCGGCATGTATTAGTTCTAAACTAGTGTTGTATTTTTGGTGTTTTTCAATGTGATAATGAATAATTAGTTGATCACAAATAATAACTAAATGTGTATGACTTTTGTTTTATAATTTTTTTATGAATTGATCGAATATTTTTGAAATGTTTTACAATGTATCATTTTGCATGATTACTACTTACAACCCTGTTTAATTTGTATTGAATATGACTGTTGCTTATTATAAGTGAAGAAATTGTTGGATATGTGATGAACTAAGTAAATTATTCCCCTATTTATATATTTATTTCTTAATTATAGGAATGAATCAGTGCTTACATGAATTTCTGCTGCATAATTTGAAGAGCATTAATCTAACAGACCCATTGGAAAAGGCATGAATTAATTTTAATAATTCAGTCTTTTTTGATAAATCTCTTGGACACTAAACTGCACTCTCCACTTACTTAAATGAATAATCGTCTAGAATGTAAGTATTTTACATTTAAAAAAAATATTCTATATTGTTTTAATTTTGTTGTGTTTATTTAAAACGAAACAGTTATATTAGTTTGATTAAATTATTTTAATTGTTCCCAGTAGTTGAAATAAGAAATTGCTTTTGATGTGAATGAGCAGATGTACAAACATATACATCTATGTATACTATTAAATATATATATTGCACTTTTTAAGTGTGTATAGCTTGTTAGTATGCAAGTATAGTATGCAAATAGCACTTACGACAACATAAAAACATCAAATATCAATTTAAAATTCACATTAAAAACCTTAAAAATTGCAAAGATTCATTAAAAAAAGCACTTACCTTTTTTTTAATTAATCGCTCAGAAATGTCCCTAACACCCACCGGCTTATAACGTAACACCAGCATGCTTTCTTTTATTTACTTTTATATTGACACTGCATTTCTAACAAACACAGACACCGGTTGATAACGTAGAACCAACATGCTTTCTTTTATTTACGTTTATATTGACACTGCATTTCTAACAAACACACACACCGGCTGGTAACGTAAAACCAGATATTTAATTTTTGAAAGATATTAATGATATGTGAAACATGCTTGCAATTATTGTTCTGGTGTCATTTATTTTTAAAAAAAGGAAAATCTGAAGCCCTTTCAGATTTTAAATACGCACCCAAGTGCTATATGTTAAAAGACAATCATAATTTATGTGTCGTCCCTGTTTTTCTTCCTTATTCCATTAGGTTGGAAAGTGTATCATTACTCATGAGTGAGCAGTATTTTTCTTCCTTTTTTATAAAACCCATCTTTGGAATCGAAATCTATCTTAAAATCGCCTGTTAAAACTATTTTACAATCTTCGCCAAGTATATTACATCTATACTTCACCGATTTAAATATTGTTTCAAATGTGCATCATAATCCATGAGTGTGCCGTGTTTATCTTCTTGGGTTGATTCCTACTTTAACGCCTCAACTCTCGCCAAGGTGGCGATCATTAAACATATACAGTAACCATGAAGATTTTGTGTATTTATGTGGCAATCGTAATTTAGAAATAAAATGGCGATTTGCAGTGGCGGTTCCAGGGGGGGGTCACGGGGGTCATGACCCCCCAAAATGGTCTTCGACTAAGGGGCCTAGATTAACCATTCTCCCCCTTAAAAAAAAGAGGGCCCAAGTCGAGCTCGGACAAGGGCCCAAAATAGGGGCCTAGATTAACCATCTCCCACCCCCCCCCCAAAAAAAGAGGGCCCAAGTCAAGCTTGGACAAGGGACCAAAATTGATCATGTGCATACATACCACATTGTGCTGCTGAAAGAGAATTTCTCTTTAGAAGACCATTGGTCTTACTAGTTTATTTTACAATAATACTAAAGTATGCACACAATATTCTATGTGCTCAGACGTTCCTCCTTGGCAGAAAAATATGCAGCCGTTTTGTAAATATGTGCGCTAATCCATATGCATGGAGAGCAAGGGAAGGGGGAGTCACAACGAGCCTGATTAAGGTAAAGGTGGAA
>JAWZYV010016850.1:0-36408 GCA_038373885.1 Cheiracanthium punctorium | reverse complement strand
TTTATATTGTCATTGGATAGGGCGGCAGGGGGCGGTATTTTGTTTAACCAAACGGGGTTTTAACTATGTTCCAATTGAGCTAAAATTATGAATCTTGGTGGGTGTTTAGGTCTTTCCAAGACCGTTCTTTTGATACTTTGTTGGACATCGTAGGACCAATAGTTCGCTAAATATAGCCATTTGAAGTTCGCCAATGTTGACTAAAATGGCAGTGTAAACACTTGCATTTTATTTTATCGAAATTAAAACGGGCTCTTTTCTGAACCTGCGAACGTCCACTAGTGTTCTGAACACGGTAACAGACCGTGCAAGGCCGCCGGAACCATAGATGGGAAGATACGGGTGGATTTTACCCTTTATGGGCGTAAAGTGACGGAGACGGCGAGATCTCTTTACTGCGACAAACACTATTTTTAACTATGTTCCAATATAGCCAAAATTATGAAACTTGGTGGGTGTTAAGGTGTTGCCACGAGGTATGGATTTTTATTTCGTTGGCCATTGTCGGAACAATGGCTCGCGAGTTAGAGCCATTTGAAGTTCGCCAATTTGGGCGACCTAGGTATAATATGTTAAAACCCAAATTTTAATTATAACTCTAAGTAAATCGCGCTAAAGGACATCTATTGGCACCAATAGCCCACGTGCCAAGCGGCTAAGTCGTCGGGTATATAGAACTGGAGATACGGGAGGCGCCGTTTATATTGTCATTGGATAGGGCGGCAGGGGGCGGTATTTTGTTTAACCAAACAGGGTTTTAACTATGTTCCAATTGAGCTAAACTTATGAATCTTGGTGGGTGTTTAGGTCTTTCCAAGACCGTTCTTTTGATATTCTGTTGGACATCGTAGGACCAATAGTTCGCGAAATATAGCCATTTGAAGTTCGCCAATGTTGACTAAAATGGCAGTGTAAACACATGCATTTTATTTTATCGAAATTAAAACGGGCTCTTTTCTGAACCTGCGAACGTCTACTAGTGTTCTGAACACGGTAACAGACCGTGCAAGTCCGCCGGAACCATAGATGGGAAGATACGGGTGGATTTTACCCTTTATGGGCGTAAAGTGACGGAGACGGCGAGATCTCTTTACTGCGACAAACACTATTTTTAACTATGTTCCAATATAGCCAAAATTATGAAACTTGGTGGGTGTTAAGGTGTTGCCACGAGGTATGGATTTTTATTTCGTTGGCCATTGTCGGAACAATGGCTCGCGAGTTAGAGCCATTTGAAGTTCGCCAATTTGGGCGACCTAGGTATAATATGTTAAAACCCAAATTTTAATTATAACTCTAAGTAAATCGCGCTAAAGGACATCTATTGGCACCAATAGCCCACGTGCCAAGCGGCTAAGTCGTCGGGTATATAGAACTGGAGATACGGGAGGCGCCGTTTATATTGTCATTGGATAGGGCGGCAGGGGGCGGTATTTTGTTTAACCAAACGGGGTTTTAACTATGTTCCAATTGAGCTAAAATTATGAATCTTGGTGGGTGTTTAGGTCTTTCCAAGACCGTTCTTTTGATACTTTGTTGGACATCGTAGGACCAATAGTTCGCTAAATATAGCCATTTGAAGTTCGCCAATGTTGACTAAAATGGCAGTGTAAACACTTGCATTTTATTTTATCGAAATTAAAACGGGCTCTTTTCTGAACCTGCGAACGTCCACTAGTGTTCTGAACACGGTAACAGACCGTGCAAGGCCGCCGAACCATAGATGGGAAGATACGGGTGGATTTTACCCTTTATGGGCGTAAAGTGACGGAGACGGCGAGATCTCTTTACTGCGACAAACACTATTTTTAACTATGTTCCAATATAGCCAAAATTATGAAACTTGGTGGGTGTTAAGGTGTTGCCACGAGGTATGGATTTTTATTTCGTTGGCCATTGTCGGAACAATGGCTCGCGAGTTAGAGCCATTTGAAGTTCGCCAATTTGGGCGACCTAGGTATAATATGTTAAAACCCAAATTTTAATTATAACTCTAAGTAAATCGCGCTAAAGGACATCTATTGGCACCAATAGCCCACGTGCCAAGCGGCTAAGTCGTCGGGTATATAGAACTGGAGATACGGGAGGCGCCGTTTATATTGTCATTGGATAGGGCGGCAGGGGGCGGTATTTTGTTTAACCAAACGGGGTTTTAACTATGTTCCAATTGAGCTAAAATTATGAACCTTGGTGGGTGTTTAGGTCTTTCCAAGACCGTTCTTTTGATATTTTGTTGGACATCGTAGGACAAATAGTTCGCGAATTATATCCATATGAAGTTCGCCAATGCTGACTAAAATGGCAGTGTAAACACATGCATTTTATTTTATCGAAAAAATAAACGGGCTCTTTTCTGAACCTGCGAACGTGCACTAGTGTTCGGAACACGGTAACAGACCGTGCAAGGCCGCCGGAACCATAGATGGGAAGATACGGGTGGATTTTACCCTTTATGGGCGTAAAGTGACGGAGACGGCGAGATCTCTTTACTGCGACAAACACTATTTTTAACTATGTTCCATTATAGCCAAAATTATGAAACTTGGTGGGTGTTAAGGTGTTGCCACGAGGTATGGATTTTTATTTCGTTGGCCATTGTCGGAACAATGGCTCTCGAGTTAGAGCCATTTGAAGTTCACCAATTTGGGCGACCTAGGTATAAAATGTTAAAACCCAAATTTTAATTATAACTCAAAGTAAATCGCGCTAAAGGACATCTATTGGCACCAATAGCCCACGTGCCAAGCGGCTAAGTCGTCGGGTATATAGAACTGGAGATACGGGAGGCGCCGTTTATATTGTCATTGGATAGGGCGGCAGGGGGCGGTATTTTGTTTAACCAAACGGGGTTTTAACTATGTTCCAATTGAGCTAAAATTATGAATCTTGGTGGGTGTTTAGGTCTTTCCAAGACCGTTCTTTTGATACTTTGTTGGACATCGTAGGACCAATAGTTCGCTAAATATAGCCATTTGAAGTTCGCCAATGTTGACTAAAATGGCAGTGTAAACACTTGCATTTTATTTTATCGAAATTAAAACGGGCTCTTTTCTGAACCTGCGAACGTCCACTAGTGTTCTGAACACGGTAACAGACCGTGCAAGGCCGCCGGAACCATAGATGGGAAGATACGGGTGGATTTTACCCTTTATGGGCGTAAAGTGACGGAGACGGCGAGATCTCTTTACTGCGACAAACACTATTTTTAACTATGTTCCAATATAGCCAAAATTATGAAACTTGGTGGGTGTTAAGGTGTTGCCACGAGGTATGGATTTTTATTTCGTTGGCCATTGTCGGAACAATGGCTCGCGAGTTAGAGCCATTTGAAGTTCGCCAATTTGGGCGACCTAGGTATAATATGTTAAAACCCAAATTTTAATTATAACTCTAAGTAAATCGCGCTAAAGGACATCTATTGGCACCAATAGCCCACGTGCCAAGCGGCTAAGTCGTCGGGTATATAGAACTGGAGATACGGGAGGCGCCGTTTATATTGTCATTGGATAGGGCGGCAGGGGGCGGTATTTTGTTTAACCAAACGGGGTTTTAACTATGTTCCAATTGAGCTAAAATTATGAATCTTGGTGGGTGTTTAGGTCTTTCCAAGACCGTTCTTTTGATACTTTGTTGGACATCGTAGGACCAATAGTTCGCGAAATATAGCCATTTGAAGTTCGCCAATGTTGACTAAAATGGCAGTGTAAACACATGCATTTTATTTTATCGAAATTAAAACGGGCTCTTTTCTGAACCTGCGAACGTCCACTAGTGTTCTGAACACGGTAACAGACCGTGCAAGGCCGCCGAACCATAGATGGGAAGATACGGGTGGATTTTACCCTTTATGGGCGTAAAGTGACGGAGACGGCGAGATCTCTTTACTGCGACAAACACTATTTTTAACTATGTTCCAATATAGCCAAAATTATGAAACTTGGTGGGTGTTAAGGTGTTGCCACGAGGTATGGATTTTTATTTCGTTGGCCATTGTCGGAACAATGGCTCGCGAGTTAGAGCCATTTGAAGTTCGCCAATTTGGGCGACCTAGGTATAATATGTTAAAACCCAAATTTTAATTATAACTCTAAGTAAATCGCGCTAAAGGACATCTATTGGCACCAATAGCCCACGTGCCAAGCGGCTAAGTCGTCGGGTATATAGAACTGGAGATACGGGAGGCGCCGTTTATATTGTCATTGGATAGGGCGGCAGGGGGCGGTATTTTGTTTAACCAAACGGGTGTTTTAACTATGTTCCAATTGAGCTAAACTTATGAACCTTGGTGGGTGTTTAGGTCTTTCCAAGACCGTTCTTTTGATATTTTGTTGGACATCGTAGGACCAATAGTTCGCGAAATATAGCCATTTGAAGTTCGCCAATGTTGACTAAAATGGCAGTGTAAACACTTGCATTTTATTTTATCGAAATAAAAACGGGCTCTTTTCTGAACCTGCGAACGTCCACTAGTGTTCTGAACACGGTAACAGACCGTGCAAGGCCGCCGGAACCATAGATGGGAAGATACGGGTGGATTTTACCCTTTATGGGCGTAAAGTGACGGAGACGGCGAGATCTCTTTACTGCGACAAACACTATTTTTAACTATGTTCCAATATAGCCAAAATTATGAAACTTGGTGGGTGTTAAGGTGTTGCCACGAGGTATGGATTTTTATTTCGTTGGCCATTGTCGGAACAATGGCTCGCGAGTTAGAGCCATTTGAAGTTCGCCAATTTGGGCGACCTAGGTATAATATGTTAAAACCCAAATTTTAATTATAACTCTAAGTAAATCGCGCTAAAGGACATCTATTGGCACCAATAGCCCACGTGCCAAGCGGCTAAGTCGTCGGGTATATAGAACTGGAGATACGGGAGGCGCCGTTTATATTGTCATTGGATAGGGCGGCAGGGGGCGGTATTTTGTTTAACCAAACGGGGTTTTAACTATGTTCCAATTGAGCTAAAATTATGAACCTTGGTGGGTGTTTAGGTCTTTCCAAGACCGTTCTTTTGATACTTTGTTGGACATCGTAGGACAAATAGTTCGCTAAATATAGCCATTTGAAGTTCGCCAATGTTGACTAAAATGGCAGTGTAAACACTTGCATTTTATTTTATCGAAATTAAAACGGGCTCTTTTCTGAACCTGCGAACGTCCACTAGTGTTCTGAACACGGTAACAGACCGTGCAAGGCCGCCGGAACCATAGATGGGAAGATACGGGTGGATTTTACCCTTTATGGGCGTAAAGTGACGGAGACGGCGAGATCTCTTTACTGCGACAAACACTATTTTTAACTATGTTCCATTATAGCCAAAATTATGAAACTTGGTGGGTGTTAAGGTGTTGCCACGAGGTATGGATTTTTATTTCGTTGGCCATTGTCGGAACAATGGCTCGCGAGTTAGAGCCATTTGAAGTTCGCCAATTTGGGCGACCTAGGTATAATATGTTAAAACCCAAATTTTAATTATAACTCTAAGTAAATCGCGCTAAAGGACATCTATTGGCACCAATAGTCCACGTGCCAAGCGGCTAAGTCGTCGGGTATATAGAACTGGAGATACGGGAGGCGCCGTTTATATTGTCATTGGATAGGGCGGCAGGGGGCGGTATTTTGTTTAACCAAACGGGGTTTTAACTATGTTCCAATTGAGCTAAAATTATGAATCTTGGTGGGTGTTTAGGTCTTTCCAAGACCGTTCTTTTGATACTTTGTTGGACATCGTAGGACCAATAGTTCGCGAATTATAGCCATTTGAAGTTCGCCAATGTTGACTAAAATGGCAGTGTAAACACATGCATTTTATTTTATCGAAATTAAAACGGGCTCTTTTCTGAACCTGCGAACGTCCACTAGTGTTCTGAACACGGTAACAGACCGTGCAAGGCCGCCGGAACCATAGATGGGAAGATACGGGTGGATTTTACCCTTTATGGGCGTAAAGTGACGGAGACGGCGAGATCTCTTTACTGCGACAAACACTATTTTTAACTATGTTCCAATATAGCCAAAATTATGAAACTTGGTGGGTGTTAAGGTGTTGCCACGAGGTATGGATTTTTATTTCGTTGGCCATTGTCGGAACAATGGCTCGCGAGTTAGAGCCATTTGAAGTTCGCCAATTTGGGCGACCTAGGTATAATATGTTAAAACCCAAATTTTAATTATAACTCTAAGTAAATCGCGCTAAAGGACATCTATTGGCACCAATAGCCCACGTGCCAAGCGGCTAAGTCGTCGGGTATATAGAACTGGAGATACGGGAGGCGCCGTTTATATTGTCATTGGATAGGGCGGCAGGGGGCGGTATTTTGTTTAACCAAACGGGGTTTTAACTATGTTCCAATTGAGCTAAAATTATGAATCTTGGTGGGTGTTTAGGTCTTTCCAAGACCGTTCTTTTGATACTTTGTTGGACATCGTAGGACCAATAGTTCGCTAAATATAGCCATTTGAAGTTCGCCAATGTTGACTAAAATGGCAGTGTAAACACTTGCATTTTATTTTATCGAAATTAAAACGGGCTCTTTTCTGAACCTGCGAACGTCCACTAGTGTTCTGAACACGGTAACAGACCGTGCAAGGCCGCCGGAACCATAGATGGGAAGATACGGGTGGATTTTACCCTTTATGGGCGTAAAGTGACGGAGACGGCGAGATCTCTTTACTGCGACAAACACTATTTTTAACTATGTTCCAATATAGCCAAAATTATGAAACTTGGTGGGTGTTAAGGTGTTGCCACGAGGTATGGATTTTTATTTCGTTGGCCATTGTCGGAACAATGGCTCGCGAGTTAGAGCCATTTGAAGTTCGCCAATTTGGGCGACCTAGGTATAATATGTTAAAACCCAAATTTTAATTATAACTCTAAGTAAATCGCGCTAAAGGACATCTATTGGCACCAATAGCCCACGTGCCAAGCGGCTAAGTCGTCGGGTATATAGAACTGGAGATACGGGAGGCGCCGTTTATATTGTCATTGGATAGGGCGGCAGGGGGCGGTATTTTGTTTAACCAAACGGGGTTTTAACTATGTTCCAATTGAGCTAAAATTATGAATCTTGGTGGGTGTTTAGGTCTTTCCGAGACCGTTCTTTTGATACTTTGTTGGACATCGTAGGTCCAATAGTTCGCGAAATATAGCCATTTGAAGTTCGCCAATGTTGACTAAAATGGCAGTGTAAACACATGCATTTTATTTTATCGAAATTAAAACGGGCTCTTTTCTGAACCTGCGAACGTCCACTAGTGTTCTGAACACGGTAACAGACCGTGCAAGGCCGCCGGAACCATAGATGGGAAGATACGGGTGGATTTTACCCTTTATGGGCGTAAAGTGACGGAGACGGCGAGATCTCTTTACTGCGACAAACACTATTTTTAACTATGTTCCAATATAGCCAAAATTATGAAACTTGGTGGGTGTTAAGGTGTTGCCACGAGGTATGGATTTTTATTTCGTTGGCCATTGTCGGAACAATGGCTCGCGAGTTAGAGCCATTTGAAGTTCGCCAATTTGGGCGACCTAGGTATAATATGTTAAAACCCAAATTTTAATTATAACTCTAAGTAAATCGCGCTAAAGGACATCTATTGGCACCAATAGCCCACGTGCCAAGCGGCTAAGTCGTCGGGTATATAGAACTGGAGATACGGGAGGCGCCGTTTATATTGTCATTGGATAGGGCGGCAGGGGGCGGTATTTTGTTTAACCAAACGGGGTTTTAACTATGTTCCAATTGAGCTAAAATTATGAACCTTGGTGGGTGTTTAGGTCTTTCCAAGACCGTTCTTTTGATACTTTGTTGGACATCGTAGGACCAATAGTTCGCTAAATATAGCCATTTGAAGTTCGCCAATGTTGACTAAAATGGCAGTGTAAACACTTGCATTTTATTTTATCGAAATTAAAACGGGCTCTTTTCTGAACCTGCGAACGTCCACTAGTGTTCTGAACACGGTAACAGACCGTGCAAGGCCGCCGGAACCATAGATGGGAAGATACGGGTGGATTTTACCCTTTATGGGCGTAAAGTGACGGAGACGGCGAGATCTCTTTACTGCGACAAACACTATTTTTAACTATGTTCCAATATAGCCAAAATTATGAAACTTGGTGGGTGTTAAGGTGTTGCCACGAGGTATGGATTTTTATTTCGTTGGCCATTGTCGGAACAATGGCTCGCGAGTTAGAGCCATTTGAAGTTCGCCAATTTGGGCGACCTAGGTATAATATGTTAAAACCCAAATTTTAATTATAACTCTAAGTAAATCGCGCTAAAGGACATCTATTGGCACCAATAGCCCACGTGCCAAGCGGCTAAGTCGTCGGGTATATAGAACTGGAGATACGGGAGGCGCCGTTTATATTGTCATTGGATAGGTCGGCAGGGGGCGGTATTTTGTTTAACCAAACGGGGTTTTAACTATGTTCCAATTGAGCTAAAATTATGAACCTTGGTGGGTGTTTAGGTCTTTCCAAGACCGTTCTTTTGATATTTTGTTGGACATTGTAGGACAAATAGTTCGCGAATTATATCCATTTGAAGTTCGCCAATGCTGACTAAAATGGCAGTGTAAACACTTGCATTTTATTTTATCGAAATTAAAACGGGCTCTTTTCTGAACCTGCGAACGTCCACTAGTGTTCTGAACACGGTAACAGACCGTGCAAGGCCGCCGGAACCATAGATGGGAAGATACGGGTGGATTTTACCCTTTATGGGCGTAAAGTGACGGAGACGGCGAGATCTCTTTACTGCGACAAACACTATTTTTAACTATGTTCCAATATAGCCAAAATTATGAAACTTGGTGGGTGTTAAGGTGTTGCCACGAGGTATGGATTTTTATTTCGTTGGCCATTGTCGGAACAATGGCTCGCGAGTTAGAGCCATTTGAAGTTCGCCAATTTGGGCGACCTAGGTATAATATGTTAAAACCCAAATTTTAATTATAACTCTAAGTAAATCGCGCTAAAGGACATCTATTGGCACCAATAGCCACGTGCCAAGCGGCTAAGTCGTCGGGTATATAGAACTGGAGATACGGGAGGCGCCGTTTATATTGTCATTGGATAGGGCGGCAGGGGGCGGTATTTTGTTTAACCAAACGGGGTTTTAACTATGTTCCAATTGAGCTAAAATTATGAATCTTGGTGGGTGTTTAGGTCTTTCCAAGACCGTTCTTTTGATACTTTGTTGGACATCGTAGGACCAATAGTTCGCGAAATATAGCCATTTGAAGTTCGCCAATGTTGACTAAAATGGCAGTGTAAACACATGCATTTTATTTTATCGAAATTAAAACGGGCTCTTTTCTGAACCTGCGAACGTCCACTAGTGTTCTGAACACGGTAACAGACCGTGCAAGGCCGCCGGAACCATAGATGGGAAGATACGGGTGGATTTTACCCTTTATGGGCGTAAAGTGACGGAGACGGCGAGATCTCTTTACTGCGACAAACACTATTTTTAACTATGTTCCAATATAGCCAAAATTATGAAACTTGGTGGGTGTTAAGGTGTTGCCACGAGGTATGGATTTTTATTTCGTTGGCCATTGTCGGAACAATGGCTCGCGAGTTAGAGCCATTTGAAGTTCGCCAATTTGGGCGACCTAGGTATAAAATGTTAAAACCCAAATTTTAATTATAACTCTAAGTAAATCGCGCTAAAGGACATCTATTGGCACCAATAGTCCACGTCCCAAGCGGCTAAGTCGTCGGGTATATAGAACTGGAGATACGGGAGGCGCCGTTTATATTGTCATTGGATAGGGCGGCAGGGGCGGTATTTTGTTTAACCAAACGGGGTTTTAACTATGTTCCAATTGAGCTAAAATTATGAATCTTGGTGGGTGTTTAGGTCTTTCCAAGACCGTTCTTTTGATACTTTGTTGGACATCGTAGGACCAATAGTTCGCGAATTATATCCATTTGAAGTTCGCCAATGTTGACTAAAATGGCAGTGTAAACACTTGCATTTTATTTTATCGAAATTAAAACGGGCTCTTTTCTGAACCTGCGAACGTCCACTAGTGTTCTGAACACGGTAACAGACCGTGCAAGGCCGCCGGAACCATAGATGGGAAGATACGGGTGGATTTTACCCTTTATGGGCGTAAAGTGACGGAGACGGCGAGATCTCTTTACTGCGACAAACACTATTTTTAACTATGTTCCAATATAGCCAAAATTATGAAACTTGGTGGGTGTTAAGGTGTTGCCACGAGGTATGGATTTTTATTTCGTTGGCCATTGTCGGAACAATGGCTCGCGAGTTAGAGCCATTTGAAGTTCGCCAATTTGGGCGACCTAGGTATAATATGTTAAAACCCAAATTTTAATTATAACTCTAAGTAAATCGCGCTAAAGGACATCTATTGGCACCAATAGCCCACGTGCCAAGCGGCTAAGTCGTCGGGTATATAGAACTGGAGATACGGGAGGCGCCGTTTATATTGTCATTGGATAGGGCGGCAGGGGGCGGTATTTTGTTTAACCAAACGGGGTTTTAACTATGTTCCAATTGAGCTAAAATTATGAATCTTGGTGGGTGTTTAGGTCTTTCCAAGACCGTTCTTTTGATACTTTGTTGGACATCGTAGGACCAATAGTTCGCGAAATATAGCCATTTGAAGTTCGCCAATGTTGACTAAAATGGCAGTGTAAACACATGCATTTTATTTTATCGAAATTAAAACGGGCTCTTTTCTGAACCTGCGAACGTCCACTAGTGTTCTGAACACGGTAACAGACCGTGCAAGGCCGCCGGAACCATAGATGGGAAGATACGGGTGGATTTTACCCTTTATGGGCGTAAAGTGACGGAGACGGCGAGATCTCTTTACTGCGACAAACACTATTTTTAACTATGTTCCAATATAGCCAAAATTATGAAACTTGGTGGGTGTTAAGGTGTTGCCACGAGGTATGGATTTTTATTTCGTTGGCCATTGTCGGAACAATGGCTCGCGAGTTAGAGCCATTTGAAGTTCGCCAATTTGGGCGACCTAGGTATAATATGTTAAAACCCAAATTTTAATTATAACTCTAAGTAAATCGCGCTAAAGGACATCTATTGGCACCAATAGCCCACGTGCCAAGCGGCTAAGTCGTCGGGTATATAGAACTGGAGATACGGGAGGCGCCGTTTATATTGTCATTGGATAGGGCGGCAGGGGGCGGTATTTTGTTTAACCAAACGGGGTTTTAACTATGTTCCAATTGAGCTAAAATTATGAATCTTGGTGGGTGTTTAGGTCTTTCCAAGACCGTTCTTTTGATACTTTGTTGGACATCGTAGGACCAATAGTTCGCTAAATATAGCCATTTGAAGTTCGCCAATGTTGACTAAAATGGCAGTGTAAACACTTGCATTTTATTTTATCGAAATTAAAACGGGCTCTTTTCTGAACCTGCGAACGTCCACTAGTGTTCTGAACACGGTAACAGACCGTGCAAGGCCGCCGGAACCATAGATGGGAAGATACGGGTGGATTTTACCCTTTATGGGCGTAAAGTGACGGAGACGGCGAGATCTCTTTACTGCGACAAACACTATTTTTAACTATGTTCCAATATAGCCAAAATTATGAAACTTGGTGGGTGTTAAGGTGTTGCCACGAGGTATGGATTTTTATTTCGTTGGCCATTGTCGGAACAATGGCTCGCGAGTTAGAGCCATTTGAAGTTCGCCAATTTGGGCGACCTAGGTATAATATGTTAAAACCCAAATTTTAATTATAACTCAAAGTAAATCGCGCTAAAGGACATCTATTGGCACCAATAGCCCACGTGCCAAGCGGCTAAGTCGTCGGGTATATAGAACTGGAGATACGGGAGGCGCCGTTTATATTGTCATTGGATAGGGCGGCAGGGGGCGGTATTTTGTTTAACCAAACGGGGTTTTAACTATGTTCCAATTGAGCTAAAATTATGAATCTTGGTGGGTGTTTAGGTCTTTCCAAGACCGTTCTTTTGATACTTTGTTGGACATCGTAGGACCAATAGTTCGCGAAATATAGCCATTTGAAGTTCGCCAATGTTGACTAAAATGGCAGTGTAAACACATGCATTTTATTTTATCGAAATTAAAACGGGCTCTTTTCTGAACCTGCGAACGTCCACTAGTGTTCTGAACACGGTAACAGACCGTGCAAGGCCGCCGGAACCATAGATGGGAAGATACGGGTGGATTTTACCCTTTATGGGCGTAAAGTGACGGAGACGGCGAGATCTCTTTACTGCGACAAACACTATTTTTAACTATGTTCCATTATAGCCAAAATTATGAAACTTGGTGGGTGTTAAGGTGTTGCCACGAGGTATGGATTTTTATTTCGTTGGCCATTGTCGGAACAATGGCTCGCGAGTTAGAGCCATTTGAAGTTCGCCAATTTGGGCGACCTAGGTATAATATGTTAAAACCCAAATTTTAATTATAACTCTAAGTAAATCGCGCTAAAGGACATCTATTGGCACCAATAGCCCACGTGCCAAGCGGCTAAGTCGTCGGGTATATAGAACTGGAGATACGGGAGGCGCCGTTTATATTGTCATTGGATAGGGCGGCAGGGGGCGGTATTTTGTTTAACCAAACGGGGTTTTAACTATGTTCCAATTGAGCTAAAATTATGAACCTTGGTGGGTGTTTAGGTCTTTCCAAGACCGTTCTTTTGATATTTTGTTGGACATCGTAGGACCAATAGTTCGCGAAATATAGCCATTTGAAGTTCGCCAATGTTGACTAAAATGGCAGTGTAAACACTTGCATTTTATTTTATCGAAATTAAAACGGGCTCTTTTCTGAACCTGCGAACGTCCACTAGTGTTCTGAACACGGTAACAGACCGTGCAAGGCCGCCGGAACCATAGATGGGAAGATACGGGTGGATTTTACCCTTTATGGGCGTAAAGTGACGGAGACGGCGAGATCTCTTTACTGCGACAAACACTATTTTTAACTATGTTCCAATATAGCCAAAATTATGAAACTTGGTGGGTGTTAAGGTGTTGCCACGAGGTATGGATTTTTATTTCGTTGGCCATTGTCGGAACAATGGCTCGCGAGTTAGAGCCATTTGAAGTTCGCCAATTTGGGCGACCTAGGTATAATATGTTAAAACCCAAATTTTAATTATAACTCTAAGTAAATCGCGCTAAAGGACATCTATTGGCACCAATAGCCCACGTGCCAAGCGGCTAAGTCGTCGGGTATATAGAACTGGAGATACGGGAGGCGCCGTTTATATTGTCATTGGATAGGGCGGCAGGGGGCGGTATTTTGTTTAACCAAACGGGGTTTTAACTATGTTCCAATTGAGCTAAAATTATGAATCTTGGTGGGTGTTTAGGTCTTTCCAAGACCGTTCTTTTGATACTTTGTTGGACATCGTAGGACCAATAGTTCGCTAAATATAGCCATTTGAAGTTCGCCAATGTTGACTAAAATGGCAGTGTAAACACATGCATTTTATTTTATCGAAATTAAAACGGGCTCTTTTCTGAACCTGCGAACGTCCACTAGTGTTCTGAACACGGTAACAGACCGAGCAAGGCCGCCGGAACCATAGATGGGAAGATACGGGTGGATTTTACCCTTTATGGGCGTAAAGTGACGGAGACGGCGAGATCTCTTTACTGCGACAAACACTATTTTTAACTATGTTCCAATATAGCCAAAATTATGAAACTTGGTGGGTGTTAAGGTGTTGCCACGAGGTATGGATTTTTATTTCGTTGGCCATTGTCGGAACAATGGCTCGCGAGTTAGAGCCATTTGAAGTTCGCCAATTTGGGCGACCTAGGTATAATATGTTAAAACCCAAATTTTAATTATAACTCTAAGTAAATCGCGCTAAAGGACATCTATTGGCACCAATAGCCCACGTGCCAAGCGGCTAAGTCGTCGGGTATATAGAACTGGAGATACGGGAGGCGCCGTTTATATTGTCATTGGATAGGGCGGCAGGGGGCGGTATTTTGTTTAACCAAACGGGGTTTTAACTATGTTCCAATTGAGCTAAAATTATGAATCTTGGTGGGTGTTTAGGTCTTTCCAAGACCGTTCTTTTGATACTTTGTTGGACATCGTAGGACCAATAGTTCGCGAAATATAGCCATTTGAAGTTCGCCAATGTTGACTAAAATGGCAGTGTAAACACATGCATTTTATTTTATCGAAATTAAAACGGGCTCTTTTCTGAACCTGCGAACGTCCACTAGTGTTCTGAACACGGTAACAGACCGTGCAAGGCCGCCGAACCATAGATGGGAAGATACGGGTGGATTTTACCCTTTATGGGCGTAAAGTGACGGAGACGGCGAGATCTCTTTACTGCGACAAACACTATTTTTAACTATGTTCCATTATAGCCAAAATTATGAAACTTGGTGGGTGTTAAGGTGTTGCCACGAGGTATGGATTTTTATTTCGTTGGCCATTGTCGGAACAATGGCTCGCGAGTTAGAGCCATTTGAAGTTCGCCAATTTGGGCGACCTAGGTATAATATGTTAAAACCCAAATTTTAATTATAACTCAAAGTAAATCGCGCTAAAGGACATCTATTGGCACCAATAGCCCACGTGCCAAGCGGCTAAGTCGTCGGGTATATAGAACTGGAGATACGGGAGGCGCCGTTTATATTGTCATTGGATAGGGCGGCAGGGGCGGTATTTTGTTTAACCAAACGGGGTTTTAACTATGTTCCAATTGAGCTAAAATTATGAATCTTGGTGGGTGTTTAGGTCTTTCCAAGACCGTTCTTTTGATACTTTGTTGGACATCGTAGGACCAATAGTTCGCGAAATATAGCCATTTGAAGTTCGCCAATGTTGACTAAAATGGCAGTGTAAACACATGCATTTTATTTTATCGAAATTAAAACGGGCTCTTTTCTGAACCTGCGAACGTCCACTAGTGTTCTGAACACGGTAACAGACCGTGCAAGGCCGCCGGAACCATAGATGGGAAGATACGGGTGGATTTTACCCTTTATGGGCGTAAAGTGACGGAGACGGCGAGATCTCTTTACTGCGACAAACACTATTTTTAACTATGTTCCAATATAGCCAAAATTATGAAACTTGGTGGGTGTTAAGGTGTTGCCACGAGGTATGGATTTTTATTTCGTTGGCCATTGTCGGAACAATGGCTCGCGAGTTAGAGCCATTTGAAGTTCGCCAATTTGGGCGACCTAGGTATAATATGTTAAAACCCAAATTTTAATTATAACTCTAAGTAAATCGCGCTAAAGGACATCTATTGGCACCAATAGCCCACGTGCCAAGCGGCTAAGTCGTCGGGTATATAGAACTGGAGATACGGGAGGCGCCGTTTATATTGTCATTGGATAGGGCGGCAGGGGGCGGTATTTTGTTTAACCAAACGGGGTTTTAACTATGTTCCAATTGAGCTAAACTTATGAATCTTGGTGGGTGTTTAGGTCTTTCCAAGACCGTTCTTTTGATACTTTGTTGGACATCGTAGGACAAATAGTTCGCTAAATATAGCCATTTGAAGTTCGCCAATGTTGACTAAAATGGCAGTGTAAACACTTGCATTTTATTTTATCGAAATTAAAACGGGCTCTTTTCTGAACCTGCGAACGTCCACTAGTGTTCTGAACACGGTAACAGACCGTGCAAGGCCGCCGGAACCATAGATGGGAAGATACGGGTGGATTTTACCCTTTATGGGCGTAAAGTGACGGAGACGGCGAGATCTCTTTACTGCGACAAACACTATTTTTAACTATGTTCCAATATAGCCAAAATTATGAAACTTGGTGGGTGTTAAGGTGTTGCCACGAGGTATGGATTTTTATTTCGTTGGCCATTGTCGGAACAATGGCTCGCGAGTTAGAGCCATTTGAAGTTCGCCAATTTGGGCGACCTAGGTATAATATGTTAAAACCCAAATTTTAATTATAACTCTAAGTAAATCGCGCTAAAGGACATCTATTGGCACCAATAGCCCACGTGCCAAGCGGCTAAGTCGTCGGGTATATAGAACTGGAGATACGGGAGGCGCCGTTTATATTGTCATTGGATAGGGCGGCAGGGGGCGGTATTTTGTTTAACCAAACGGGGTTTTAACTATGTTCCAATTGAGCTAAAATTATGAATCTTGGTGGGTGTTTAGGTCTTTCCAAGACCGTTCTTTTGATACTTTGTTGGACATCGTAGGACCAATAGTTCGCTAAATATAGCCATTTGAAGTTCGCCAATGTTGACTAAAATGGCAGTGTAAACACTTGCATTTTATTTTATCGAAATTAAAACGGGCTCTTTTCTGAACCTGCGAACGTCCACTAGTGTTCTGAACACGGTAACAGACCGTGCAAGGCCGCCGGAACCATAGATGGGAAGATACGGGTGGATTTTACCCTTTATGGGCGTAAAGTGACGGAGACGGCGAGATCTCTTTACTGCGACAAACACTATTTTTAACTATGTTCCAATATAGCCAAAATTATGAAACTTGGTGGGTGTTAAGGTGTTGCCACGAGGTATGGATTTTTATTTCGTTGGCCATTGTCGGAACAATGGCTCGCGAGTTAGAGCCATTTGAAGTTCGCCAATTTGGGCGACCTAGGTATAATATGTTAAAACCCAAATTTTAATTATAACTCTAAGTAAATCGCGCTAAAGGACATCTATTGGCACCAATAGCCCACGTGCCAAGCGGCTAAGTCGTCGGGTATATAGAACTGGAGATACGGGAGGCGCCGTTTATATTGTCATTGGATAGGGCGGCAGGGGGCGGTATTTTGTTTAACCAAACGGGGTTTTAACTATGTTCCAATTGAGCTAAAATTATGAATCTTAGTGGGTGTTTAGGTCTTTCCAAGACTGTTCTTTTGATACTTTGTTGGACATCGTAGGACCAATAGTTCGCGAATTATATCCATTTGAAGTTCGCCAATGTTGACTAAAATGACAGTGTAAACACTTGCATTTTATTTTATCGAAAAAATAAACGGGCTCTTTTCTGAACCTGCGAACGTGCACTAGTGTTCGGAACACGGTAACAGACCGTGCAAGGCCGCCGGAACCATAGATGGGAAGATACGGGTGGATTTTACCCTTTATGGGCGTAAAGTGACGGAGACGGCGAGATCTCTTTACTGCGACAAACACTATTTTTAACTATGTTCCAATATAGCCAAAATTATGAAACTTGGTGGGTGTTAAGGTGTTGCCACGAGGTATGGATTTTTATTTCGTTGGCCATTGTCGGAACAATGGCTCGCGAGTTAGAGCCATTTGAAGTTCGCCAATTTGGGCGACCTAGGTATAATATGTTAAAACCCAAATTTTAATTATAACTCTAAGTAAATCGCGCTAAAGGACATCTATTGGCACCAATAGCCCACGTGCCAAGCGGCTAAGTCGTCGGGTATATAGAACTGGAGATACGGGAGGCGCCGTTTATATTGTCATTGGATAGGGCGGCAGGGGGCGGTATTTTGTTTAACCAAACGGGGTTTTAACTATGTTCCAATTGAGCTAAAATTATGAATCTTGGTGGGTGTTTAGGTCTTTCCAAGACCGTTCTTTTGATACTTTGTTGGACATCGTAGGACCAATAGTTCGCGAAATATAGCCATTTGAAGTTCGCCAATGTTGACTAAAATGGCAGTGTAAACACTTGCATTTTATTTTATCGAAAAAATAAACGGGCTCTTTTCTGAACCTGCGAACGTGCACTAGTGTTCGGAACACGGTAACAGACCGTGCAAGGCCGCCGGAACCATAGATGGGAAGATACGGGTGGATTTTACCCTTTATGGGCGTAAAGTGACGGAGACGGCGAGATCTCTTTACTGCGACAAACACTATTTTTAACTATGTTCCAATATAGCCAAAATTATGAAACTTGGTGGTGTTAAGGTGTTGCCACGAGGTATGGATTTTTATTTCGTTGGCCATTGTCGGAACAATGGCTCGCGAGTTAGAGCCATTTGAAGTTCGCCAATTTGGGCGACCTAGGTATAATATGTTAAAACCCAAATTTTAATTATAACTCTAAGTAAATCGCGCTAAAGGACATCTATTGGCACCAATAGCCCACGTGCCAAGCGGCTAAGTCGTCGGGTATATAGAACTGGAGATACGGGAGGCGCCGTTTATATTGTCATTGGATAGGGCGGCAGGGGGCGGTATTTTGTTTAACCAAACGGGGTTTTAACTATGTTCCAATTGAGCTAAAATTATGAATCTTGGTGGGTGTTTAGGTCTTTCCAAGACCGTTCTTTTGATACTTTGTTGGACATCGTAGGACCAATAGTTCGCGAAATATAGCCATTTGAAGTTCGCCAATGTTGACTAAAATGGCAGTGTAAACACATGCATTTTATTTTATCGAAATTAAAACGGGCTCTTTTCTGAACCTGCGAACGTCCACTAGTGTTCTGAACACGGTAACAGACCGTGCAAGGCCGCCGAACCATAGATGGGAAGATACGGGTGGATTTTACCCTTTATGGGCGTAAAGTGACGGAGACGGCGAGATCTCTTTACTGCGACAAACACTATTTTTAACTATGTTCCAATATAGCCAAAATTATGAAACTTGGTGGGTGTTAAGGTGTTGCCACGAGGTATGGATTTTTATTTCGTTGGCCATTGTCGGAACAATGGCTCGCGAGTTAGAGCCATTTGAAGTTCGCCAATTTGGGCGACCTAGGTATAATATGTTAAAACCCAAATTTTAATTATAACTCAAAGTAAATCGCGCTAAAGGACATCTATTGGCACCAATAGCCCACGTGCCAAGCGGCTAAGTCGTCGGGTATATAGAACTGGAGATACGGGAGGCGCCGTTTATATTGTCATTGGATAGGGCGGCAGGGGGCGGTATTTTGTTTAACCAAACGGGGTTTTAACTATGTTCCAATTGAGCTAAAATTATGAATCTTGGTGGGTGTTTAGGTCTTTCCAAGACCGTTCTTTTGATACTTTGTTGGACATCGTAGGACCAATAGTTCGCGAAATATAGCCATTTGAAGTTCGCCAATGTTGACTAAAATGGCAGTGTAAACACATGCATTTTATTTTATCGAAATTAAAACGGGCTCTTTTCTGAACCTGCGAACGTCCACTAGTGTTCTGAACACGGTAACAGACCGTGCAAGGCCGCCGGAACCATAGATGGGAAGATACGGGTGGATTTTACCCTTTATGGGCGTAAAGTGACGGAGACGGCGAGATCTCTTTACTGCGACAAACACTATTTTTAACTATGTTCCAATATAGCCAAAATTATGAAACTTGGTGGGTGTTAAGGTGTTGCCACGAGGTATGGATTTTTATTTCGTTGGCCATTGTCGGAACAATGGCTCGCGAGTTAGAGCCATTTGAAGTTCGCCAATTTGGGCGACCTAGGTATAATATGTTAAAACCCAAATTTTAATTATAACTCTAAGTAAATCGCGCTAAAGGACATCTATTGGCACCAATAGCCCACGTGCCAAGCGGCTAAGTCGTCGGGTATATAGAACTGGAGATACGGGAGGCGCCGTTTATATTGTCATTGGATAGGGCGGCAGGGGGCGGTATTTTGTTTAACCAAACGGGGTTTTAACTATGTTCCAATTGAGCTAAAACTTATGAACCTTGGTGGGTGTTTAGGTCTTTCCAAGACCGTTCTTTTGATACTTTGTTGGACATCGTAGGACCAATAGTTCGCGAAATATATCCATTTGAAGTTCGCCAATGCTGACTAAAATGACAGTGTAAACACTTGCATTTTATTTTATCGAAAAAATAAACGGGCTCTTTTCTGAACCTGCGAACGTGCACTAGTGTTCTGAACACGGTAACAGACCGAGCAAGGCCGCCGGAACCATAGATGGGAAGATACGGGTGGATTTTACCCTTTATGGGCGTAAAGTGACGGAGACGGCGAGACCTCTTTACTGCGACAAACACTATTTTTAACTATGTTCCAATATAGCCAAAATTATGAAACTTGGTGGGTGTTAAGGTGTTGCCACGAGGTATGGATTTTTATTTCGTTGGCCATTGTCGGAACAATGGCTCGCGAGTTAGAGCCATTTGAAGTTCGCCAATTTGGGCGACCTAGGTATAATATGTTAAAACCCAAATTTTAATTATAACTCTAAGTAAATCGCGCTAAAGGACATCTATTGGCACCAATAGCCCACGTGCCAAGCGGCTAAGTCGTCGGGTATATAGAACTGGAGATACGGGAGGCGCCGTTTATATTGTCATTGGATAGGGCGGCAGGGGGCGGTATTTTGTTTAACCAAACGGGGTTTTAACTATGTTCCAATTGAGCTAAAATTATGAATCTTGGTGGGTGTTTAGGTCTTTCCAAGACCGTTCTTTTGATATTTTGTTGGACATTGTAGGACAAATAGTTCGCGAAATATAGCCATTTGAAGTTCGCCAATGTTGACTAAAATGGCAGTGTAAACACTTGCATTTTATTTTATCGAAAAATAAAACGGGCTCTTTTCTGAACCTGCGAACGTGCACTAGTGTTCGGAACACGGTAACAGACCGTGCAAGGCCGCCGGAACCATAGATGGGAAGATACGGGTGGATTTTACCCTTTATGGGCGTAAAGTGACGGAGACGGCGAGATCTCTTTACTGCGACAAACACTATTTTTAACTATGTTCCAATATAGCCAAAATTATGAAACTTGGTGGGTGTTAAGGTGTTGCCACGAGGTATGGATTTTTATTTCGTTGGCCATTGTCGGAACAATGGCTCGCGAGTTAGAGCCATTTGAAGTTCGCCAATTTGGGCGACCTAGGTATAATATGTTAAAACCCAAATTTTAATTATAACTCTAAGTAAATCGCGCTAAAGGACATCTATTGGCACCAATAGCCCACGTGCCAAGCGGCTAAGTCGTCGGGTATATAGAACTGGAGATACGGGAGGCGCCGTTTATATTGTCATTGGATAGGGCGGCAGGGGGCGGTATTTTGTTTAACCAAACGGGGTTTTAACTATGTTCCAATTGAGCTAAAATTATGAATCTTGGTGGGTGTTTAGGTCTTTCCAAGACCGTTCTTTTGATACTTTGTTGGACATCGTAGGACCAATAGTTCGCGAAATATAGCCATTTGAAGTTCGCCAATGTTGACTAAAATGGCAGTGTAAACACATGCATTTTATTTTATCGAAAATTAAAACGGGCTCTTTTCTGAACCTGCGAACGTCCACTAGTGTTCTGAACACGGTAACAGACCGTGCAAGGCCGCCGGAACCATAGATGGGAAGATACGGGTGGATTTTACCCTTTATGGGCGTAAAGTGACGGAGACGGCGAGATCTCTTTACTGCGACAAACACTATTTTTAACTATGTTCCAATATAGCCAAAATTATGAAACTTGGTGGGTGTTAAGGTGTTGCCACGAGGTATGGATTTTTATTTCGTTGGCCATTGTCGGAACAATGGCTCGCGAGTTAGAGCCATTTGAAGTTCGCCAATTTGGGCGACCTAGGTATAATATGTTAAAACCCAAATTTTAATTATAACTCTAAGTAAATCGCGCTAAAGGACATCTATTGGCACCAATAGCCCACGTGCCAAGCGGCTAAGTCGTCGGGTATATAGAACTGGAGATACGGGAGGCGCCGTTTATATTGTCATTGGATAGGGCGGCAGGGGGCGGTATTTTGTTTAACCAAACGGGGTTTTAACTATGTTCCAATTGAGCTAAAATTATGAATCTTGGTGGGTGTTTAGGTCTTTCCAAGACCGTTCTTTTGATATTTTGTTGGACATCGTAGGACAAATAGTTCGCGAATTATAGCCATTTGAAGTTCGCCAATGTTGACTAAAATGACAGTGTAAACACTTGCATTTTATTTTATCGAAAATAAAACGGGCTCTTTTCTGAACCTGCGAACGTGCACTAGTGTTCTGAACACGGTAACAGACCGTGCAAGGCCGCCGGAACCATAGATGGGAAGATACGGGTGGATTTTACCCTTTATGGGCGTAAAGTGACGGAGACGGCGAGATCTCTTTACTGCGACAAACACTATTTTTAACTATGTTCCAATATAGCCAAAATTATGAAACTTGGTGGGTGTTAAGGTGTTGCCACGAGGTATGGATTTTTATTTCGTTGGCCATTGTCGGAACAATGGCTCGCGAGTTAGAGCCATTTGAAGTTCGCCAATTTGGGCGACCTAGGTATAATATGTTAAAACCCAAATTTTAATTATAACTCTAAGTAAATCGCGCTAAAGGACATCTATTGGCACCAATAGCCCACGTGCCAAGCGGCTAAGTCGTCGGGTATATAGAACTGGAGATACGGGAGGCGCCGTTTATATTGTCATTGGATAGGGCGGCAGGGGGCGGTATTTTGTTTAACCAAACGGGGTTTTAACTATGTTCCAATTGAGCTAAACTTATGAATCTTGGTGGGTGTTTAGGTCTTTCCAAGACCGTTCTTTTGATATTTTGTTGGACATTGTAGGACAAATAGTTCGCGAATTATATCCATTTGAAGTTCGCCAATGCTGACTAAAATGGCAGTGTAAACACATGCATTTTATTTTATCGAAATTAAAACGGGCTCTTTTCTGAACCTGCGAACGTGCACTAGTGTTCTGAACACGGTAACAGACCGTGCAAGGCCGCCGGAACCATAGATGGGAAGATACGGGTGGATTTTACCCTTTATGGGCGTAAAGTGACGGAGACGGCGAGATCTCTTTACTGCGACAAACACTATTTTTAACTATGTTCCATTATAGCCAAAATTATGAAACTTGGTGGGTGTTAAGGTGTTGCCACGAGGTATGGATTTTTATTTCGTTGGCCATTGTCGGAACAATGGCTCGCGAGTTAGAGCCATTTGAAGTTCGCCAATTTGGGCGACCTAGGTATAATATGTTAAAACCCAAATTTTAATTATAACTCAAAGTAAATCGCGCTAAAGGACATCTATTGGCACCAATAGCCCACGTGCCAAGCGGCTAAGTCGTCGGGTATATAGAACTGGAGATACGGGAGGCGCCGTTTATATTGTCATTGGATAGGGCGGCAGGGGGCGGTATTTTGTTTAACCAAACAGGGTTTTAACTATGTTCCAATTGAGCTAAACTTATGAATCTTGGTGGGTATTTAGGTCTTTCCAAGACCGTTCTTTTGATATTTTGTTGGACATTGTAGGACAAATAGTTCGCGAATTATATCCATTTGAAGTTCGCCAATGCTGACTAAAATAGCAGTGTAAACACATGCATTTTATTTTATCGAAATTAAAACGGGCTCTTTTCTGAACCTGCGAACGTCCACTAGTGTTCTGAACACGGTAACAGACCGTGCAAGGCCGCCGGAACCATAGATGGGAAGATACGGGTGGATTTTACCCTTTATGGGCGTAAAGTGACGGAGACGGCGAGATCTCTTTACTGCGACAAACACTATTTTTAACTATGTTCCAATATAGCCAAAATTATGAAACTTGGTGGGTGTTAAGGTGTTGCCACGAGGTATGGATTTTTATTTCGTTGGCCATTGTCGGAACAATGGCTCGCGAGTTAGAGCCATTTGAAGTTCGCCAATTTGGGCGACCTAGGTATAATATGTTAAAACCCAAATTTTAATTATAACTCTAAGTAAATCGCGCTAAAGGACATCTATTGGCACCAATAGCCCACGTGCCAAGCGGCTAAGTCGTCGGGTATATAGAACTGGAGATACGGGAGGCGCCGTTTATATTGTCATTGGATAGGGCGGCAGGGGGCGGTATTTTGTTTAACCAAACGGGGTTTTAACTATGTTCCAATTGAGCTAAAATTATGAATCTTGGTGGGTGTTTAGGTCTTTCCAAGACCGTTCTTTTGATACTTTGTTGGACATCGTAGGACAAATAGTTCGCGAATTATAGCCATTTGAAGTTCGCCAATGTTGACTAAAATGGCAGTGTAAACACTTGCATTTTATTTTATCGAAATTAAAACGGGCTCTTTTCTGAACCTGCGAACGTCCACTAGTGTTCTGAACACGGTAACAGACCGTGCAAGGCCGCCGGAACCATAGATGGGAAGATACGGGTGGATTTTACCCTTTATGGGCGTAAAGTGACGGAGACGGCGAGATCTCTTTACTGCGACAAACACTATTTTTAACTATGTTCCAATATAGCCAAATTATGAAACTTGGTGGGTGTTAAGGTGTTGCCACGAGGTATGGATTTTTATTTCGTTGGCCATTGTCGGAACAATGGCTCGCGAGTTAGAGCCATTTGAAGTTCGCCAATTTGGGCGACCTAGGTATAATATGTTAAAACCCAAATTTTAATTATAACTCAAAGTAAATCGCGCTAAAGGACATCTATTGGCACCAATAGCCCACGTGCCAAGCGGCTAAGTCGTCGGGTATATAGAACTGGAGATACGGGAGGCGCCGTTTATATTGTCATTGGATAGGGCGGCAGGGGGCGGTATTTTGTTTAACCAAACGGGGTTTTAACTATGTTCCAATTGAGCTAAAATTATGAATCTTGGTGGGTGTTTAGGTCTTTCCAAGACCGTTCTTTTGATACTTTGTTGGACATCGTAGGACAAATAGTTCGCGAATTATAGCCATTTGAAGTTCGCCAATGTTGACTAAAATGGCAGTGTAAACACTTGCATTTTATTTTATCGAAATTAAAACGGGCTCTTTTCTGAACCTGCGAACGTCCACTAGTGTTCTGAACACGGTAACAGACCGTGCAAGGCCGCCGGAACCATAGATGGGAAGATACGGGTGGATTTTACCCTTTATGGGCGTAAAGTGACGGAGACGGCGAGATCTCTTTACTGCGACAAACACTATTTTTAACTATGTTCCAATATAGCCAAAATTATGAAACTTGGTGGGTGTTAAGGTGTTGCCACGAGGTATGGATTTTTATTTCGTTGGCCATTGTCGGAACAATGGCTCGCGAGTTAGAGCCATTTGAAGTTCGCCAATTTGGGCGACCTAGGTATAATATGTTAAAACCCAAATTTTAATTATAACTCTAAGTAAATCGCGCTAAAGGACATCTATTGGCACCAATAGCCCACGTGCCAAGCGGCTAAGTCGTCGGGTATATAGAACTGGAGATACGGGAGGCGCCGTTTATATTGTCATTGGATAGGGCGGCAGGGGGCGGTATTTTGTTTAACCAAACGGGGTTTTAACTATGTTCCAATTGAGCTAAACTTATGAACCTTGGTGGGTGTTTAGGTCTTTCCAAGACCGTTCTTTTGATATTTTGTTGGACATCGTAGGACAAATAGTTCGCGAATTATATCCATTTGAAGTTCGCCAATGCTGACTAAAATGGCAGTGTAAACACTTGCATTTTATTTTATCGAAATTAAAACGGGCTCTTTTCTGAACCTGCGAACGTCCACTAGTGTTCTGAACACGGTAACAGACCGTGCAAGGCCGCCGGAACCATAGATGGGAAGATACGGGTGGATTTTACCCTTTATGGGCGTAAAGTGACGGAGACGGCGAGATCTCTTTACTGCGACAAACACTATTTTTAACTATGTTCCAATATAGCCAAAATTATGAAACTTGGTGGGTGTTAAGGTGTTGCCACGAGGTATGGATTTTTATTTCGTTGGCCATTGTCGGAACAATGGCTCGCGAGTTAGAGCCATTTGAAGTTCGCCAATTTGGGCGACCTAGGTATAATATGTTAAAACCCAAATTTTAATTATAACTCTAAGTAAATCGCGCTAAAGGACATCTATTGGCACCAATAGCCCACGTGCCAAGCGGCTAAGTCGTCGGGTATATAGAACTGGAGATACGGGAGGCGCCGTTTATATTGTCATTGGATAGGGCGGCAGGGGCGGTATTTTGTTTAACCAAACGGGGTTTTAACTATGTTCCAATTGAGCTAAAATTATGAATCTTGGTGGGTGTTTAGGTCTTTCCAAGACCGTTCTTTTGATACTTTGTTGGACATTGTAGGACAAATAGTTCGCGAAATATAGCCATTTGAAGTTCGCCAATGCTGACTAAAATGACAGTGTAAACACTTGCATTTTATTTTATCGAAAAAATAAACGGGCTCTTTTCTGAACCTGCGAACGTCCACTAGTGTTCTGAACACGGTAACAGACCGTGCAAGGCCGCCGGAACCATAGATGGGAAGATACGGGTGGATTTTACCCTTTATGGGCGTAAAGTGACGGAGACGGCGAGATCTCTTTACTGCGACAAACACTATTTTTAACTATGTTCCATTATAGCCAAAATTATGAAACTTGGTGGGTGTTAAGGTGTTGCCACGAGGTATGGATTTTTATTTCGTTGGCCATTGTCGGAACAATGGCTCGCGAGTTAGAGCCATTTGAAGTTCGCCAATTTGGGCGACCTAGGTATAATATGTTAAAACCCAAATTTTAATTATAACTCTAAGTAAATCGCGCTAAAGGACATCTATTGGCACCAATAGCCCACGTGCCAAGCGGCTAAGTCGTCGGGTATATAGAACTGGAGATACGGGAGGCGCCGTTTATATTGTCATTGGATAGGGCGGCAGGGGGCGGTATTTTGTTTAACCAAACGGGGTTTTAACTATGTTCCAATTGAGCTAAAATTATGAATATTGGTGGGTGTTTAGGTCTTTCCAAGACCGTTCTTTTGATATTTTGTTGGACATCGTAGGACCAATAGTTCGCGAAATATAGCCATTTGAAGTTCGCCAATGCTGACTAAAATGGCAGTGTAAACACTTGCATTTTATTTTATCGAAATTAAAACGGGCTCTTTTCTGAACCTGCGAACGTCACTAGTGTTCTGAACACGGTAACAGACCGTGCAAGGCCGCCGAACCATAGATGGGAAGATACGGGTGGATTTTACCCTTTATGGGCGTAAAGTGACGGAGACGGCGAGATCTCTTTACTGCGACAAACACTATTTTTAACTATGTTCCAATATAGCCAAAATTATGAAACTTGGTGGGTGTTAAGGTGTTGCCACGAGGTATGGATTTTTATTTCGTTGGCCATTGTCGGAACAATGGCTCGCGAGTTAGAGCCATTTGAAGTTCGCCAATTTGGGCGACCTAGGTATAATATGTTAAAACCCAAATTTTAATTATAACTCTAAGTAAATCGCGCTAAAGGACATCTATTGGCACCAATAGCCCACGTGCCAAGCGGCTAAGTCGTCGGGTATATAGAACTGGAGATACGGGAGGCGCCGTTTATATTGTCATTGGATAGGGCGGCAGGGGCGGTATTTTGTTTAACCAAACGGGGTTTTAACTATGTTCCACTTGAGCTAAACTTATGAACCTTGGTGGGTGTTTAGGTCTTTCCAAGACCGTTCTTTTGATACTTTGTTGGACATCGTAGGACCAATAGTTCGCGAATTATAGCCATTTGAAGTTCGCCAATGCTGACTAAAATGGCAGTGTAAACACTTGCATTTTATTTTATCGAAATTAAAAACGGGCTCTTTTCTGAACCTGCGAACGTCCACTAGTGTTCTGAACACGGTAACAGACCGTGCAAGGCCGCCGGAACCATAGATGGGAAGATACGGGTGGATTTTACCCTTTATGGGCGTAAAGTGACGGAGACGGCGAGATCTCTTTACTGCGACAAACACTATTTTTAACTATGTTCCAATATAGCCAAAATTATGAAACTTGGTGGGTGTTAAGGTGTTGCCACGAGGTATGGATTTTTATTTCGTTGGCCATTGTCGGAACAATGGCTCGCGAGTTAGAGCCATTTGAAGTTCGCCAATTTGGGCGACCTAGGTATAATATGTTAAAACCCAAATTTTAATTATAACTCTAAGTAAATCGCGCTAAAGGACATCTATTGGCACCAATAGCCCACGTGCCAAGCGGCTAAGTCGTCGGGTATATAGAACTGGAGATACGGGAGGCGCCGTTTATATTGTCATTGGATAGGGCGGCAGGGGGCGGTATTTTGTTTAACCAAACGGGGTTTTAACTATGTTCCAATTGAGCTAAAATTATGAATCTTGGTGGGTGTTTAGGTCTTTCCAAGACCGTTCTTTTGATACTTTGTTGGACATCGTAGGACCAATAGTTCGCTAAATATAGCCATTTGAAGTTCGCCAATGTTGACTAAAATGGCAGTGTAAACACATGCATTTTATTTTATCGAAATTAAAACGGGCTCTTTTCTGAACCTGCGAACGTCCACTAGTGTTCTGAACACGGTAACAGACCGTGCAAGGCCGCCGGAACCATAGATGGGAAGATACGGGTGGATTTTACCCTTTATGGGCGTAAAGTGACGGAGACGGCGAGATCTCTTTACTGCGACAAACACTATTTTTAACTATGTTCCAATATAGCCAAAATTATGAAACTTGGTGGGTGTTAAGGTGTTGCCACGAGGTATGGATTTTTATTTCGTTGGCCATTGTCGGAACAATGGCTCGCGAGTTAGAGCCATTTGAAGTTCGCCAATTTGGGCGACCTAGGTATAATATGTTAAAACCCAAATTTTAATTATAACTCTAAGTAAATCGCGCTAAAGGACATCTATTGGCACCAATAGCCCACGTGCCAAGCGGCTAAGTCGTCGGGTATATAGAACTGGAGATACGGGAGGCGCCGTTTATATTGTCATTGGATAGGGCGGCAGGGGGCGGTATTTTGTTTAACCAAACGGGGTTTTAACTATGTTCCAATTGAGCTAAACTTATGAATCTTGGTGGGTGTTTAGGTCTTTCCAAGACCGTTCTTTTGATACTTTGTTGGACATCGTAGGACCAATAGTTCGCGAAATATAGCCATTTGAAGTTCGCCAATGTTGACTAAAATGGCAGTGTAAACACATGCATTTTATTTTATCGAAATAAAAACGGGCTCTTTTCTGAACCTGCGAACGTCCACTAGTGTTCTGAACACGGTAACAGACCGTGCAAGGCCGCCGGAACCATAGATGGGAAGATACGGGTGGATTTTACCCTTTATGGGCGTAAAGTGACGGAGACGGCGAGATCTCTTTACTGCGACAAACACTATTTTTAACTATGTTCCAATATAGCCAAAATTATGAAACTTGGTGGGTGTTAAGGTGTTGCCACGAGGTATGGATTTTTATTTCGTTGGCCATTGTCGGAACAATGGCTCGCGAGTTAGAGCCATTTGAAGTTCGCCAATTTGGGCGACCTAGGTATAATATGTTAAAACCCAAATTTTAATTATAACTCTAAGTAAATCGCGCTAAAGGACATCTATTGGCACCAATAGCCCACGTGCCAAGCGGCTAAGTCGTCGGGTATATAGAACTGGAGATACGGGAGGCGCCGTTTATATTGTCATTGGATAGGGCGGCAGGGGGCGGTATTTTGTTTAACCAAACGGGGTTTTAACTATGTTCCAATTGAGCTAAACTTATGAACCTTGGTGGGTGTTTAGGTCTTTCCAAGACCGTTCTTTTGATATTTTGTTGGACATTGTAGGACAAATAGTTCGCGAATTATATCCATTTGAAGTTCGCCAATGCTGACTAAAATGACAGTGTAAACACTTGCATTTTATTTTATCGAAAAAATAAACGGGCTCTTTTCTGAACCTGCGAACGTGCACTAGTGTTCGGAACACGGTAACAGACCGAGCAAGGCCGCCGGAACCATAGATGGGAAGATACGGGTGGATTTTACCCTTTATGGGCGTAAAGTGACGGAGACGGCGAGATCTCTTTACTGCGACAAACACTATTTTTAACTATGTTCCAATATAGCCAAAATTATGAAACTTGGTGGGTGTTAAGGTGTTGCCACGAGGTATGGATTTTTATTTCGTTGGCCATTGTCGGAACAATGGCTCGCGAGTTAGAGCCATTTGAAGTTCGCCAATTTGGGCGACCTAGGTATAATATGTTAAAACCCAAATTTTAATTATAACTCTAAGTAAATCGCGCTAAAGGACATCTATTGGCACCAATAGCCCACGTGCCAAGCGGCTAAGTCGTCGGGTATATAGAACTGGAGATACGGGAGGCGCCGTTTATATTGTCATTGGATAGGGCGGCAGGGGGCGGTATTTTGTTTAACCAAACGGGGTTTTAACTATGTTCCAATTGAGCTAAAATTATGAATCTTGGTGGGTGTTTAGGTCTTTCCAAGACCGTTCTTTTGATACTTTGTTGGACATCGTAGGACAAATAGTTCGCGAAATATAGCCATTTGAAGTTCGCCAATGCTGACTAAAATGGCAGTGTAAACACTTGCATTTTATTTTATCGAAATTAAAACGGGCTCTTTTCTGAACCTGCGAACGTGCACTAGTGTTCTGAACACGGTAACAGACCGTGCAAGGCCGCCGGAACCATAGATGGGAAGATACGGGTGGATTTTACCCTTTATGGGCGTAAAGTGACGGAGACGGCGAGATCTCTTTACTGCGACAAACACTATTTTTAACTATGTTCCAATATAGCCAAAATTATGAAACTTGGTGGGTGTTAAGGTGTTGCCACGAGGTATGGATTTTTATTTCGTTGGCCATTGTCGGAACAATGGCTCGCGAGTTAGAGCCATTTGAAGTTCGCCAATTTGGGCGACCTAGGTATAATATGTTAAAACCCAAATTTTAATTATAACTCTAAGTAAATCGCGCTAAAGGACATCTATTGGCACCAATAGCCCACGTGCCAAGCGGCTAAGTCGTCGGGTATATAGAACTGGAGATACGGGAGGCGCCGTTTATATTGTCATTGGATAGGGCGGCAGGGGGCGGTATTTTGTTTAACCAAACGGGGTTTTAACTATGTTCCAATTGAGCTAAACTTATGAACCTTGGTGGGTGTTTAGGTCTTTCCAAGACCGTTCTTTTGATATTTTGTTGGACATTGTAGGACAAATAGTTCGCGAAATATAGCCATTTGAAGTTCGCCAATGCTGACTAAAATGGCAGTGTAAACACTTGCATTTTATTTTATCGAAAAAATAAACGGGCTCTTTTCTGAACCTGCGAACGTGCACTAGTGTTCTGAACACGGTAACAGACCGTGCAAGGCCGCCGAACCATAGATGGGAAGATACGGGTGGATTTTACCCTTTATGGGCGTAAAGTGACGGAGACGGCGAGATCTCTTTACTGCGACAAACACTATTTTTAACTATGTTCCAATATAGCCAAAATTATGAAACTTGGTGGGTGTTAAGGTGTTGCCACGAGGTATGGATTTTTATTTCGTTGGCCATTGTCGGAACAATGGCTCGCGAGTTAGAGCCATTTGAAGTTCGCCAATTTGGGCGACCTAGGTATAATATGTTAAAACCCAAATTTTAATTATAACTCTAAGTAAATCGCGCTAAAGGACATCTATTGGCACCAATAGCCCACGTGCCAAGCGGCTAAGTCGTCGGGTATATAGAACTGGAGATACGGGAGGCGCCGTTTATATTGTCATTGGATAGGGCGGCAGGGGGCGGTATTTTGTTTAACCAAACGGGGTTTTAACTATGTTCCAATTGAGCTAAAATTATGAATCTTGGTGGGTGTTTAGGTCTTTCCGAGACCGTTCTTTTGATACTTTGTTGGACATCGTAGGTCCAATAGTTCGCGAAATATAGCCATTTGAAGTTCGCCAATGTTGACTAAAATGGCAGTGTAAACACATGCATTTTATTTTATCGAAATTAAAACGGGCTCTTTTCTGAACCTGCGAACGTCCACTAGTGTTCTGAACACGGTAACAGACCGTGCAAGGCCGCCGAACCATAGATGGGAAGATACGGGTGGATTTTACCCTTTATGGGCGTAAAGTGACGGAGACGGCGAGATCTCTTTACTGCGACAAACACTATTTTTAACTATGTTCCAATATAGCCAAAATTATGAAACTTGGTGGGTGTTAAGGTGTTGCCACGAGGTATGGATTTTTATTTCGTTGGCCATTGTCGGAACAATGGCTCGCGAGTTAGAGCCATTTGAAGTTCGCCAATTTGGGCGACCTAGGTATAATATGTTAAAACCCAAATTTTAATTATAACTCTAAGTAAATCGCGCTAAAGGACATCTATTGGCACCAATAGCCCACGTGCCAAGCGGCTAAGTCGTCGGGTATATAGAACTGGAGATACGGGAGGCGCCGTTTATATTGTCATTGGATAGGGCGGCAGGGGGCGGTATTTTGTTTAACCAAACGGGGTTTTAACTATGTTCCAATTGAGCTAAACTTATGAACCTTGGTGGGTGTTTAGGTCTTTCCAAGACCGTTCTTTTGATATTTTGTTGGACATTGTAGGACAAATAGTTCGCGAATTATATCCATTTGAAGTTCGCCAATGCTGACTAAAATGACAGTGTAAACACTTGCATTTTATTTTATCGAAAATATAAACGGGCTCTTTTCTGAACCTGCGAACGTGCACTAGTGTTCGGAACACGGTAACAGACCGTGCAAGGCCGCCGGAACCATAGATGGGAAGATACGGGTGGATTTTACCCTTTATGGGCGTAAAGTGACGGAGACGGCGAGATCTCTTTACTGCGACAAACACTATTTTTAACTATGTTCCAATATAGCCAAAATTATGAAACTTGGTGGGTGTTAAGGTGTTGCCACGAGGTATGGATTTTTATTTCGTTGGCCATTGTCGGAACAATGGCTCGCGAGTTAGAGCCATTTGAAGTTCGCCAATTTGGGCGACCTAGGTATAATATGTTAAAACCCAAATTTTAATTATAACTCTAAGTAAATCGCGCTAAAGGACATCTATTGGCACCAATAGCCCACGTGCCAAGCGGCTAAGTCGTCGGGTATATAGAACTGGAGATACGGGAGGCGCCGTTTATATTGTCATTGGATAGGGCGGCAGGGGGCGGTATTTTGTTTAACCAAACGGGGTTTTAACTATGTTCCAATTGAGCTAAACTTATGAATCTTGGTGGGTGTTTAGGTCTTTCCAAGACTGTTCTTTTGATACTTTGTTGGACATCGTAGGACAAATAGTTCGCGAAATATAGCCATTTGAAGTTCGCCAATGTTGACTAAAATGGCAGTGTAAACACTTGCATTTTATTTTATCGAAAAATAAACGGGCTCTTTTCTGAACCTGCGAACGTGCACTAGTGTTCTGAACACGGTAACAGACCGTGCAAGGCCGCCGGAACCATAGATGGGAAGATACGGGTGGATTTTACCCTTTATGGGCGTAAAGTGACGGAGACGGCGAGATCTCTTTACTGCGACAAACACTATTTTTAACTATGTTCCAATATAGCCAAAATTATGAAACTTGGTGGGTGTTAAGGTGTTGCCACGAGGTATGGATTTTTATTTCGTTGGCCATTGTCGGAACAATGGCTCGCGAGTTAGAGCCATTTGAAGTTCGCCAATTTGGGCGACCTAGGTATAATATGTTAAAACCCAAATTTTAATTATAACTCTAAGTAAATCGCGCTAAAGGACATCTATTGGCACCAATAGCCCACGTGCCAAGCGGCTAAGTCGTCGGGTATATAGAACTGGAGATACGGGAGGCGCCGTTTATATTGTCATTGGATAGGGCGGCAGGGGGCGGTATTTTGTTTAACCAAACGGGGTTTTAACTATGTTCCAATTGAGCTAAACTTATGAACCTTGGTGGGTGTTTAGGTCTTTCCAAGACCGTTCTTTTGATATTTTGTTGGACATTGTAGGACAAATAGTTCGCGAATTATATCCATTTGAAGTTCGCCAATGCTGACTAAAATGACAGTGTAAACACTTGCATTTTATTTTATCGAAATTAAAACGGGCTCTTTTCTGAACCTGCGAACGTGCACTAGTGTTCGGAACACGGTAACAGACCGAGCAAGGCCGCCGGAACCATAGATGGGAAGATACGGGTGGATTTTACCCTTTATGGGCGTAAAGTGACGGAGACGGCGAGATCTCTTTACTGCGACAAACACTATTTTTAACTATGTTCCAATATAGCCAAAATTATGAAACTTGGTGGGTGTTAAGGTGTTGCCACGAGGTATGGATTTTTATTTCGTTGGCCATTGTCGGAACAATGGCTCGCGAGTTAGAGCCATTTGAAGTTCGCCAATTTGGGCGACCTAGGTATAATATGTTAAAACCCAAATTTTAATTATAACTCTAAGTAAATCGCGCTAAAGGACATCTATTGGCACCAATAGCCCACGTGCCAAGCGGCTAAGTCGTCGGGTATATAGAACTGGAGATACGGGAGGCGCCGTTTATATTGTCATTGGATAGGGCGGCAGGGGGCGGTATTTTGTTTAACCAAACGGGGTTTTAACTATGTTCCAATTGAGCTAAACTTATGAACCTTGGTGGGTGTTTAGGTCTTTCCAAGACCGTTCTTTTGATACTTTGTTGGACATCGTAGGACAAATAGTTCGCGAATTATATCCATTTGAAGTTCGCCAATGTTGACTAAAATGACAGTGTAAACACTTGCATTTTATTTTATCGAAAAAATAAACGGGCTCTTTTCTGAACCTGCGAACGTGCACTAGTGTTCGGAACACGGTAACAGACCGAGCAAGGCCGCCGGAACCATAGATGGGAAGATACGGGTGGATTTTACCCTTTATGGGCGTAAAGTGACGGAGACGGCGAGATCTCTTTACTGCGACAAACACTATTTTTAACTATGTTCCAATATAGCCAAAATTATGAAACTTGGTGGGTGTTAAGGTGTTGCCACGAGGTATGGATTTTTATTTCGTTGGCCATTGTCGGAACAATGGCTCGCGAGTTAGAGCCATTTGAAGTTCGCCAATTTGGGCGACCTAGGTATAATATGTTAAAACCCAAATTTTAATTATAACTCTAAGTAAATCGCGCTAAAGGACATCTATTGGCACCAATAGCCCACGTGCCAAGCGGCTAAGTCGTCGGGTATATAGAACTGGAGATACGGGAGGCGCCGTTTATATTGTCATTGGATAGGGCGGCAGGGGGCGGTATTTTGTTTAACCAAACGGGGTTTTAACTATGTTCCAATTGAGCTAAACTAATGAACCTTGGTGGGTGTTTAGGTCTTTCCGAGACCGTTCTTTTGATACTTTGTTGGACATCGTAGGTCCAATAGTTCGCGAAATATAGCCATTTGAATTTCGCCAATGTTGACTAAAATGGCAGTGTAAACACATGCATTTTATTTTATCGAAATTAAAACGGGCTCTTTTCTGAACCTGCGAACGTCCACTAGTGTTCTGAACACGGTAACAGACCGTGCAAGGCCGCCGAACCATAGATGGGAAGATACGGGTGGATTTTACCCTTTATGGGCGTAAAGTGACGGAGACGGCGAGATCTCTTTACTGCGACAAACACTATTTTTAACTATGTTCCAATATAGCCAAAATTATGAAACTTGGTGGGTGTTAAGGTGTTGCCACGAGGTATGGATTTTTATTTCGTTGGCCATTGTCGGAACAATGGCTCGCGAGTTAGAGCCATTTGAAGTTCGCCAATTTGGGCGACCTAGGTATAATATGTTAAAACCCAAATTTTAATTATAACTCTAAGTAAATCGCGCTAAAGGACATCTATTGGCACCAATAGCCCACGTGCCAAGCGGCTAAGTCGTCGGGTATATAGAACTGGAGATACGGGAGGCGCCGTTTATATTGTCATTGGATAGGGCGGCAGGGGGCGGTATTTTGTTTAACCAAACGGGGTTTTAACTATGTTCCAATTGAGCTAAAATTATGAATCTTGGTGGGTGTTTAGGTCTTTCCAAGACCGTTCTTTTGATACTTTGTTGGACATCGTAGGACCAATAGTTCGCGAAATATAGCCATTTGAAGTTCGCCAATGTTGACTAAAATGGCAGTGTAAACACATGCATTTTATTTTATCGAAATTAAAACGGGCTCTTTTCTGAACCTGCGAACGTCCACTAGTGTTCTGAACACGGTAACAGACCGTGCAAGGCCGCCGGAACCATAGATGGGAAGATACGGGTGGATTTTACCCTTTATGGGCGTAAAGTGACGGAGACGGCGAGATCTCTTTACTGCGACAAACACTATTTTTAACTATGTTCCAATATAGCCAAAATTATGAAACTTGGTGGGTGTTAAGGTGTTGCCACGAGGTATGGATTTTTATTTCGTTGGCCATTGTCGGAACAATGGCTCGCGAGTTAGAGCCATTTGAAGTTCGCCAATTTGGGCGACCTAGGTATAATATGTTAAAACCCAAATTTTAATTATAACTCTAAGTAAATCGCGCTAAAGGACATCTATTGGCACCAATAGCCCACGTGCCAAGCGGCTAAGTCGTCGGGTATATAGAACTGGAGATACGGGAGGCGCCGTTTATATTGTCATTGGATAGGGCGGCAGGGGCGGTATTTTGTTTAACCAAACGGGGTTTTAACTATGTTCCAATTGAGCTAAAATTATGAATCTTGGTGGGTGTTTAGGTCTTT
>JAWZYV010016849.1:0-144223 GCA_038373885.1 Cheiracanthium punctorium | reverse complement strand
ATTAATTAAAAACTGTTTTATCGCCCGCACAAAATGATTTATGCTTTTGAAATAAAGCAGAAGTTCTCTTTGCAAAATCACATGCATTTGAAAAACATAAATAAGTATGGAAATTATGTTGATTTTACGCCAAATTAAAAAGCATAAATAAAGAAAAGTGTACTTACGTATTATCCCGTCGGTCCGCCAAGAGGAGCGATTTTTTGCCGCGATAAATGCCGGGCACATGAAATTATTAATGGTTTTGAATACGATTGGCATCAGTTTGGCAACTCATTTGACGAAATAACAGTTTGGCGGGAATGACCGCCGGGATAATAGATAAGTACCAAGAAAAGTCCAGATGTGTTTCACTAACTAAAGTTCGTAAATTTCCAAATCCTACAAATAATATAAATGTGTATGTTTATGTTTTTGGATGTTTTTGACTGAATCACACAAAAATGGTTGGAAAAATTTGTAATGAAGATAGCTTATGCCCTGGATTAACATACAGGCATTCTTTCAAGCATATAGCATAAATAATTCTTTCACAAAGACACTCAAAATAATGCTAATGCATCGCGCTCTATGGAAATTTTGTAGCAACTAAACCGATTTTAAAACTTTCTTCACTGATTGAAAGTCCTAGGCCTATATGGTCCTAGGCCTATAAGGTCCTAGGCGTATATGGAGAATTCCTCTGTGGGGAATTTTCTAAGGGATCCTAGCCCGTATTTTCGCGAGGTTTTTGAAAAAAACACGGAAAACTGCGAGCGGCTAGGTCGACAGACGCGACCGGTGTTTGAACCTAGCACCTCCCGCCTTCCAGGTTTGAGAGCAGACCCTCTTAGACACTGGGGGGACCCTGAGTGTTATAGGCTACCTTTTATGCATATATCACAAATAGTTCTTTTACAGGGATACTCATAAGAATTACATTACGCTCTATGTGTATCTCTGTAAGTACTGAACCGATTCCAAAACTTTTTTCACTGATAGTAAGCTACACTATTCTTGAGTATTATAGGCTAAAATTAATGCATGTAGCGCAAATAGTTCCTTTACAGGAACACTCAAAATAATTCTAATACATTACGCTCTATGGGTATCTCTGTAACTATAGAACCGATTCTAAAACTTTTTCGCTAATAGAAAGCTGCACTATTCCTGATTAACATAGGCTAAAATTCATGCATATAGCATAAATATTTCTTTTACAAGAACACTCAAAACAGTTCGCAAATACTGTCGTAACTGTCTCTATTCGCCAAATGCCTGAAAAAAATCTAAATTTAGTAATTTTACGTACTCTGTTATTTTAAATGAAGTATACTACCATGCATTATACTTCATTTAAAATAAGTAAAAAGCAAATAATATTTAAATGCTGTTTCTTTAGTTGCAAACATATTTGTTATTCACACATGCTTCGTTTCTCTCGGGACATAATTCTAAAGCCGACGCGGACGAAGTCGCGGGTAGCCGCTAGTTTATATATATTTTTCAACCTTTAAGCATGAATAAAAGATCGCTAAATATGAAGATTTCCTTACTCATTCTTTTCTTTTAGTATTCTATATAAAAATCACTAAAAGAAAAAAAAATTAAATTTCGAAACTGTGTGTTTAACTATAGCAAAATATGAACTGATGCATTTACAGATAAATAACACACTGTTGGTGATGGTGATTTGCAACACATGTTAGACAGCGAGGGTGGTAAGGCAAAGGAAGATTTTGAAATCTGGTTATAAAAATACCGTAATGATACTTCATTTTTTATAATACATTATTACAGATTATAAGTACTATTATTAAAATTATAATTTAGGTAAGAATAAAATTAACCCCACAATATTAACTTATTTATTTTTAATAACTACTTTTAAAGTAAAATTGAGCAGAATTTAAAATATATTTCTTGAGACAAAAACAATTTGGGGAGGGGGTGGGGCCCGGGAACATTTCTGTCCCACCTTATAAAATTTCTCTCGGAGGCCCTGGGGTTGTCAGACGTCCCGTATACGGGATAGTCACCGTATGTTCTATAATTTAGTCCCTTATATTAATGCTTGTCCCGTTCATTTCCTAAATTCTGCGCGTGGCAACGGTCCTTGTGATGTACCTTTGAAATTGAGTACGAATAGTGATAGCCAGATCATACCTTCCAAGGGCCCCTAGGCTATAAATTTTCTGGGGCCCCTCTACGAAAGCCTTGACAAAAACTGTCTAGGCTTTAGAGTTACATTTGAATTTCTTTCCAAAGCCTTCTATGTTCATAATACATGTCTGGGACAGCGTAACACGAGACTAAGTACGTTATAAATAATTAGTGGCGGAACTACAGGGTGCTGAGCCCTGCAATGCGGGGGGGGGCAGAATTATGAGAGGCCCAAAAATTTTCGTGTACTGGATTTTCCTCGAAAAAAAATGTCTACCCCCATCTTTGCGGAAGTTTCCCGATCACCCTCTTTCTGTATCCACGGGGGGCGAGGGATCGGTTGAAAATTGCATCGTTGTATCCAGTCTTCCGAAAAATCTTCACGAGAGACTATCTCAATTAACGCTTCTCCTCCCTCCCATGGATTTTCCCAGAAAACAGCCCAGCTGTAATCAGCCAGATGTGCTTGCAGGCTCTTGGATGCTCTTTGTTCTATTGTGAAAAGAAATACCTGTACTTCAAAAATCCAACAGAATATCGAACTCTAGAAAGATAAGTGCATTTTCTGAGACAGACTTCATTTGCTCGATAGATACATTCCTAAACACAAGTATGAACGAAAACCGATATTTTAAGCGCACTTTCAAGAATTTCCCCCAATAGGCCATAATATAAAAGAAATCTTTGTCGTAGCCCTGTAGAAAAACTATAAGTCCTATACACACCAAAATCAATACTGGTCTTAGGATGATGGTTTATAACATATATACCCAATTTGAGCTCAATAGAATGTACCGTTTAAACGCTAGCGCACTTTCAAGAATTTTCTCCTCATAGGCCATAATGGAGAAATCTTTGTCGTAGCCCTGCAGAAAAACTAAGTCTTATACACATCAAATCAATACTGGTCTTAGGATGGTGGTTTATAACGTATATACCCAATTTGAGCTCAATCGAATGTACCGTTTAAACGCTAGCGCACTTTCAAGAATTTTCTCCCATAGGCCATAATGTAAAAGAAATCTTTGTCGTAGCCCTGTAAAAAAACTAAGTCCTATACACACCAGTCCTATACACACCTATGTGTAAGTCCTATACACACCAAAATCAATACCGGTCTTGCGACGGTGGTTTATAACATATATACCCAATTTGAGCTCAATCGAATCCCCCGTTTAGGAACTATCGTATTCACTCACATACACACACACATACACGCACACGCACGCACACACACACACACACACACACACACACATACATACATGCATCTCGTAAAAATAGCATAAATGAATTCAGAAGACCTCAAAACGTGTCAATACGCCAAGATCTCGAAGTCGAATTTTTTCATGATTACAATACTTTCCTTACATGGTACATGTTCGGAAAGTAAAAAGGTAAAATACTGGGTACAGATTATCATTGAATAAATACAAATCTACTTTGACTGGGGGTGGAATCAGCTCCGAGACTTGGATCATTTTAATTGTTTCCACTCCCACTGAATATTCCCCGAAACAAATACCATAGGTCCCGCAGTGGACTGGGCGCTAAACTCCGTTCCCATAAGAACACGGCAAGTGAAGCAGCATCTGGCTTGGCCAGTGCTTGGGAGGGACTTCCCCCTCTCGGCCCGTCCGCTGTGGAACCATGTACGCTAATGGGAGCTGGTGCACGTAAAATCCGTCGTGGCTCCAAAGTCCTCCAAGTTGTTAAACGATACCTCTGGGGGTGCCGATTCCAGGGGGTTGGTCCCTCCTCTGGAATTGGTTCAAAATTACGGGACCCCGAGCTAAGACGGACTTCCTCCCACTGGGGCTCATTGAAATGGAAGCCGTACCTACGGCCCATCGCCTGCCTATATATATAGGGGGATCTGTCACCGCAACGCGTTTGCCAGAGGGCATTAGCAGCAACAACAACAACAAATACCATAGTGACCATGGTTTCTAGAAGTGAAGAACCGTTTCGCCAGAGGACTGCTGATAAGAAGGAGATGGGCAGAAAAAAAGAGAATGCCCTTTGCAGGTGTACATGTACAAGATTACGGACGGCGCACGCGCAAGCACATACTTTCAGGATATTCCATGGTTTCAGTTATAGTTTCAATTATGGTTTCAGTTTACTATTTCCTGTTCTTGGTAACGTCCAGTCCACGAAATTACTCTGAAGGCAATAAAAAAGAAGCAAAAATGTCTTTTTACTTTCCGAACATGTACCATGGAAAGAAAGTATTGTAATCGTGAAACAATTCGACTTCGAGATTTTCTTGTATTGACACGTTTTGAGGAATTCTGAATTCATTTGTGCTATTTTGAGATTTATGTAGTATGTGTGTGTGTGTGTGTGTGTGACTGAACACGATAGCTCCTAAACGGGGCATTCGACTGAGCTGAAATTGGGTATATATGTTATAAACCACCATAGCAAGACCGGTATTGATTTTGGCGTGTAAAGGACTTATAGTTTTTCTACAGGGCTATGACAAAAATTTCGTTTACATTATGGCCTACGGGGAAAATTCTTGAAAGTGCGCTAGCGTTTAAACGGTACATTCGATTGAGCTCAAATTGGGTATATAAGTTATAAACCACCATCGTAAGACCGGTATTGATTTGATGTGTATAAGACTTAGTTTTTCTGCAGGGCTACGACAAAGATTTCTTTTACATTATGACCTATGGGGAGAAATTCTTGAAAGTACGCTAGCGTTGAAACGGCGCATTCGATTGAGCTTCAATTTGGTATATATGTTTGAATTATTCATCGAATAAAATTTATTTAAATGCTTGGTAACGATCTTAATCGGAAGTGTTCGGAAAGTCGAGTGGAGTCACTCCAGATTTTTTAAAGTTTTAGATACCCTCATATACGAATTAGAAAACAGATTTCAAGGTATGAATGAGGTGTCAAATCTTTTTCATTTTTTGGCACCTACCACGTTAGCAAGAATGAAGGAAGCGGAAATTTGAAAATGTGCCGAATCTCTTCAGTTAAAATATAAAGAAGATCTAACAACATAATTTCCATTACAAACAGTAATGGCCATTGCTCTGCTGAAAGATGAAATTTGTAAAACATCTACCATGAAAGAAGTTGCCGAGTTACTTCTGATAAAATATTCAACAATATCTTTAAAAATTTCAGATGTAATTACGGCATTATTATTGTTTTTGACTTTTCCCATCACAGTGTCAACAGCTGAAAGATCCTTTTCAAAACTGAAGATTCTGAAAAACTATTTACGCAATTCAACAGGTGAATAATGCCTGCACGTGCACAACCTCTCCATATTAGGTATTGAATCATAAACAGCAAAAACTATGGAAACGAATGATCTGATTAGAGATTTTGGAAATCTGAAATTCAGAAGGAAGAATTTTAAGTTTTAGTTATATTAAATTTGTTCCAATTTTTAAAATAAAAATTGTCCAAATAAACCTTTTTTGTGCGTGGGTGTGCGCGCGCGCGTATGTGTATATGAGTGTCTGGGGATCTGGGGGACCACTGAAATATTTTTTTTTTGGGGGGGAGCAGAAATTTCAAGACCCGCCACTGTAAATAATCAAACTCTTTACCTTCGGTACATACACGCCAAACAGTTAGTAAAATATATACATATGAATCTATAAAGAGAAAGATTTTCTGTTTTGGCAAAATGTATCTAATGGAATATCCTGAAAGTATGCACAATTTTACTACACTAGTAAGTACTGCTTCAGGTATTTAAAATTTCTGGTGCACCTTCAACTTCATTTATAATAAATGCATTCGACATTACTTATTTTCATGTTTCTTCTATGTGTCGATTTGATACGGCAGTTTTTTCAACACAGCTTTTTTAAATTATCATGTTATTTTCGAATTGTTATGAACCTAGAATTTCGAATTTGTATAGAATTACTTTTTTAAACTTTCAAGTTTTTGGCCCTGTTGCAATGCTTTTTCTCTTTCGATTTGCAGCCTTGGGAGGCCTCTTTAAAAGGTAGGGAGGCAAAGGCTAAGGCCAGCTGAGCCTAATGGAAAATCTGGCCCTGTGAATAGTGGGCTTAACACTTACGACAAACAAAATAACGGACAAAGATATAGGTTCTAAAAGGTTGTTGGTGGCTTTATTCTGTTGGCTCCCAGGGTTGCTAAGGCACTGCGGCAGCGATTCACCTTCTGGGCCCAACTTTTACTTTCTGGTATGGATCGTTGTATGCTGTGCTGTGACTGGGGATGCCAACCGCCACCCTAGAGCCGGGACGTCCCGTTTCTAGGGTTATAGGAAGAACGCCCCGCGAAAGATATGTGCGGGACGCCAAATGCCCCGTTTATGGAAGCATTTTGAATGGAATAAGTAATTTTTTTTATTTTTTATTATGATGATCTCAGAAGAGATGTTAAACATTAAGTTTCTTTCTTAAATAAATAGGATCTCGGCAGAAATGATTGTATACGTTAAGTTTCTTTTCTAAAGAAGGAATATTATGATTTTAGTAAAAGTGGTTTAATATATAATTTTTTTTAAATAAATAATTATAACAATCTTAGTAGAAGATGTGCTCCAAGACTATAAACTTCTCTTAAAAAGGTATTCTATCGATATTCATGTTTTTTTTTTTTTTTTTTTCTTATGTCAAAGGTTTTGTTTTTGTTCGTGAAAGAAAATAAAAAGTTTATTCAATTTAACTGCAAAGGATAATACTACCTATTTTGAGGATAAAAAGGAGAGATAGAAGACCCTAATGATTAATGTTAATTTTTCACTGATTTGCCTAATTTTTTTAACTTTTGTTAATTATGTTGCATGTATAATTATGCCAAAGTAGTAAGCATAATATTCAATAAAACTATTTAAAGTGTAAAAATTAAAGTTGGCTTTGATTGTTGCTCTCGACTTTCTCTAATAAGTAAGCTGAACCCCGCTTTTTTTACTCAAGTCCCGAATTTAAATCGCAAAAGTCCCGTAAATCTGTGTGTAAAAGTTGGCAAGTCTATCTGTGACCCACCGTTTTACGCGCTAGCAGAACTATCTACAGGGAATCGTTGCCGTTGCGTGTTTGCAACGATAAGGACAAGCATCTCGATATGTCTACGTATAAATGTTTTAGAGGTATGCGAAATACTTAAATATTTTTGGCGCGAAATTTGGCGATATTTCGGATAAAATCGCCATGGTCGATAATAAACTACCCAGTAGATTGTGACCAAAAATAGAGGCGCACAACTAAACGTTACTGCAATGATAAATATTATATAAATTTTAACATACTACGACAAGCAGATTTTGAGATATGCGAGTTACACGAACGTGCATACAAACATAGGTACGCACAGACGTCAGGAGAAAACTAGTCAATATGGACTTAAGGTTGGTCAAAATGGATTGATTGTACATGCATATATACGAACATACACACATGCGTACGTTGAGACGTCTCGCAAAAACTCTTAAAAATAAATTTAGAAATAGTCAAAGTAAATTTTTTTTGAAAATTTGCATACCAACATTTTTTACATGACTATACTTTCTTTTACTTCGTACAATGAAATGAAAATGACAAAATACCATCTTGTTAGCATAACAGTAAAAACCGCTGTGAGTTTACTAAAAGATATACCTTTGTATACCGTTTATACACTATGTACACTTTCAAGAATTTCTGACCACATGCCTTAATCTAAAAAAATTCTTTTTTGTAGCCTAAAAAACTATATGTCCTATACACACAAAAAACAAAACCACTCGTACGAAGGTGGCCTATAATAATACACCTGCTAAATTTGAGATCAATCGAATGTACCGTTTAGGAGCTATCGTGTTCACTCAAACACACATACATTCTTACATGCCCGTAAAAACAGCATAAATGAATTCAGAATACTCGAAAACGTGTAAATGCGTCAAAATCTTGTAGTCATTTTTTTTCATGATTACAATACTTTCCTTACTCGGTACATGGTCTGAAAGTAAAAATGCATCAAAATCTCATAGTCGCATTTTCTCATGGTTCCAATACTTTCCTTACACGGCACATGTTCGGAAAGTAAAAATGCATCAAGATCTCATAGTCGGATTATTTAATGCTTACATACAAGACTTTCCTTACACGGCAAATCTTCGGAAAGTATAAATGCATCAAAATTCATAATCGAATTTTTTCATGCTTACAATACTTTCCTTACACGGCACATGCTCGGAAAGTAAAAGTGCATCATAATCTTATAGTCGTATTTTTTAATGCATACAATACTTTCCTTACACTACTGCACATGTTCGGAAAGTAAAAATCTCATAGTCGGATTTTTTCATGCTTACAACACTTTCCTTACACGGTACGGTACATATTCGGACAGTAAATATCCATTAAAATCTCATAGTCGGATATTTTATGGTTAGAATACTTTCCTTACACTGCACCTATTCGGAAAGTAAAAATGCATCAAAATCTTTTTGTTTTTTTTCTAATGGGCGGCATCTGCCTTGAAAGCTTTGGCCACAACAGGCCGGAACTGTTGGTCTCTTTATTATGGGGGCACCTAGTAGGTGGACCAACGTCGTCCCCTTTGAAGGGACGGACATGACGACCACGCCCAGTCGGGGATCGAACCCCGGCCGCTGAACCAGAAACCGGAGTACGATACTTTACCAACCATACATCTCGGTCGGCGCATCAAAACCTCATAGTCGGATTTTTTCATGGTTACAATACTTTCCTTACACGGCACATGTTCGGAAAGTAAAAATGCATCAAAATCTTTTTTTTTTTTTTTTTTCTAATCGCCTGCTTCTGCCTTGAAGGCTTTGGTCACAATAGGCCGGAATTGTTGGTCTCTTTATTATGGGGGCACCTTGTAGGTGGACCAACGTCGTCCCCTATGAAGAGACCTAAGAGACGGACATGACAACCACGCCCTTAGGGGATCGAACCCTGGCCGCTGAGAGTTGAACCCGAAACCGGAGTACGGTGCTTTACTCACCACACTACTCGGTCAGAGCATCAAAATCTCAGAGTCGGATTTTTTCATGGTTATAATACTATCCTTACACGGCGCATTTTCGGAAAGTAAAAATGCATCAAAATCTCATAGTCGGATTTTTTCATGGTTACAATACTATCCTTACACGGCGCATTTTCGGAAAGTAAAAATGCATCAAAATCTCGTAGTCGGATTTTTTCATGGTTAGAATACTTTCCTTACATGGCACATGTTAAGAAAGCAAGAAGACACTTTGTAAAATAATTTATTCCCCACTCCCACTCCCACTTTAATAGGGGCTGTCTTCATGCTATTTCCCGTCAGTGTATTCCGTCAGTCTTCATGCTATTTCCCGTCAGGTGGCAAGGTGTGGGTTAACTGAACAGGGGGTTAAATAATTGCCGATCTTTTGGTGAGTGCGTTCTGGGGTGTAATCTTAAAAAAAAAAAAAAAAAAAAAAAAAGGCCCTCCATCGAAAATAGTGTATGTAGTATTTATAGTACTTTTACAGAGGCACTTAAGAGAATTCGAATACATTACGGTTTATGTCAGTTTATAGGCATTCATCCGCTTCAAGAAAAACACAATAACTATAGAGGCTTTCTTAAGAGCTTACTCTTCATTAAAAGATAGAAATAACGTTTAAAGTTGTTTTACAGGGTCTCTTAAAATTACATTAATAGTGAAACCACTTTGATTGAGGTTACGAGCAAAATCTCGCCAGGTCTGGTGAAAGAGCATTTGCAAATTTAGCTCAAAAAATACTCTGTTAATAATAGTAGTTAACATTTAACCATAAAATAGTGTAAATTAGCTGCAACCTTTCTATGGAGAAGCGTTGAACCATGATTTTGTGATTAATTTGATCAATGAAGTAAATCATGGTACAACGCTCCTGCATTGAAAGGTTGCAGCTAATTTAGTTCCTTTGTATGGTGAGAAATGGTTCAAAAGTTTCACTGTTTCGCAGAATAACAACCTTAAAAATATATCAAAACCTCAGCAATAACAGAGCACAGGTTTGAGAGTTATTTTTTTTTCTTCTTGACAACGTATCTAGGAAATGTGCACTTGCGAAATAAGGAAGCGGCTGAAATAAAACTATCTCAGATGAAGTTTACCGTACACATGCATGCGTCATTAAAATTCCTCTAATTTCTCTTGCAATGAAACGAAGATGGAGTGGAGGGTTTTATTGGTTGTTTGCATTATTAGTTCTCTATTTCGTGTATCTCTTGCTTGCGCACCTGTTCTCAGCTGATCTATATATGTATCTGTTAGCGGTGATGCATTTACCACTTACAAATCGTCGGCCTTTTACTCGGAACGGAAGAGTGCTAAGCGATGTTGAGTTTCGAGAGGCTGCTTTGTGGGTGGATCCTTATCCAATCTGGTGAGTAGATATTTTCTATGTTCAACACTTTCTTGTCTGTGCCTTAAATATGGAATCAATTGCTGCAAAATTTACCTTTATGTACTATGCCATAGTGGTGTAGTTGAAGGTGGACGCCGTCTCCCTACGTTCTCATTTGGGCTTATACGTCACCCCGCTTTCAGATAGAATTACATTCCTCCATAGTGGTCCTACCTACACTGTTTTAAAAAGTTCCTGATATAAACAGTCATCGTGTGGCAGCAATGCTTCCGGAAAATAACCGTTTATTTTAGGAACTTGTCGGAGAAAACGGTTAATTTCCGTTCACGTGTTATCTTACGAAACGGTTTCTCTCCGTTATTTTCAGTCGCAGAATCAAGTTTTTTTCCCCGCTATTTTCAGTCACAGAATCGGGTTTTCTCCCTATTAGAGAAGCGTATTTTTCTATTTTCCCGATATCACAAAGAAGGATATTAAGCATTATTTAAAATTATGGAATCAGGTTTTGTATCACAATTGAAAGATGTTATGTCTTATTTTCTAATAAGCGACATTATTGGATAAAACCGGGTACCTAAATATTTCCAAAAAATAATTTATTTACTCTAGAGCCTAGAATATAGTTTTTATACATAAAAAATAGTCATTTTTGAAACCAACGTTCTAATTCATCCAAATACATTGTAATACATTCAAATAGAAATTGAAGTACTTTATTCATGTGGTTATTTTACTCGTGAGAAAAAGCTGTCCTAGTCCAACTTTTCCATGTATATATGTTTGTAGGTAAATGGATACACAACGTTAACAAAGTTTTTACGCGTTCTTAGTTGTTAAAATATAGAATTAGTTTTTTGTAAATGCACCCCCAGCTTCAATAATAATATTTTTTTGGGGGGAATGGGGTTGTGGAGGTGGTAAGGTGGTAAAACCCCAGAGTTGTTTTAAAAAAGGGTACATGCATGTACATGTAATGTTACAAATAGTGCACAGATAAAAATATTTTTGAATTATTCGTTTTCTTCATTTTTTATTATCAGAGCTGTAATCTATGATTATTAGCCCGAGAAAATAAATTTTAAATCAAGGCAAATACTTTATATATATCTGAATACACTATACAAACAGGGGCGTAGTCAAGGGTGGGTTAGGGGGGTCATAACCCCCCCTCCCCCATGAGGAATTTTTTGTCATACAAAATGCATATTCTTTACTCCTTTATCCCACACATGTATGCATATATGTGAGTTGCAGTAGTCGTAACCCCCCCCCCCCCATGAAAAATTTCTGGCTACGCCCCTGTATACAAAAAATATCTTTTTTAATAAATAGAATATGCACTCTATAACAAAAAAATCGACGCACCAAGAAACAATCATCCGATTGCTTTGAAATTTCGTATGCATGAATGTTTTGAACAGATATGCAAATGATTCAAATTTGGTGTCCAATGAATGAATAGTTTGATCTCTAGCGCATCGGAACTGCGCATCCAGCAGACGTATATAAGGAGCAGTTCTTCAACGGTTGTTAAAACTTTCGGTTTGATTGCGATTCAGATGACCTTTCAACAACATAAAAAATGCCTCGCTGCAGGATTCGTGCTCATTACGAGCAACTGTCAGAGTTTGACAGAGGTCGTATCATTGGATTGAAAGAGGCCGGTTGGACTAATCGGAGAATCGCTCGTCATTTGAGTCGAAGCGATGCGACGATTCGAAGATGCTGGCAAGGATGGGTGGAAAATGGCAGAGTGCAGCGTCAGGATGGTAGCGGTCGACCTAGGGCTACAACAGATCGTGAGGACAGAGTGATGGTCCGATCAGCTGTCACAGCGCCTTCTTCATCTCTATCAACCATCAGACGTTCAACCCAAACACCAGTGTCCATCATGACCATTCACAGACGGTTGAGAGAGCGAAATCTACGCTCGCGCCGACCGTTACGCCACCTGCCACTCACGCCTGCACACTGCCGAGCCAGATTACAGTGGTGCAGGGCTCGATCAGGTTGGAATGATGGCGACTGGGGACGTATAGTCTTTAGCGACGAATCCCGCTTCCAACTGTGTCCTGACGATCATCGAAGACGTGTTTGGAGACGCACAGGGCAGAGGGGGGATCCTGCTTTCACTATTGCACGCCACACCGTCCCTCAACAAGGCATTATGGTCTGGGGTGCCATTTCCTTTGACAGCCGGACCGATTTGGTCGTCATTAGAGGTACACTTACTGCACAGCGGTACGTGGACGACATCCTAAGACCTGTTTTGCTACCGTTCCTTTTGCAGTGCCCTGGGCTGGTTTTTCAGCAGGACAATGCCAGACCACATAAGGCTCGTGTTGCTCTAAACTGTCTGCAAGCTTGTCAAACTCTTCCTTGGCCTGCCAGATGGCCAGATCTCTCTCCCATCGAGCATGTCTGGGATATGATGGGAAGGCGATTGCATCTGGCACGGACTGTTAATGACCTCGTTCGACAATTGGAGTGAATTTGGCAGGAAATACCGCAGGAGACCATCCGGGAGCTTTATCGGTCTATGCCACGCCGTGTGGCAGCTTGTATCCAGGCTAGCGGCGGGTCAACACCTTATTGAACTTGTTACTGTAACTCTGAAATAAATTATTCAATTGTTCGGAAATTTTAATCATTTACTATTCTGTACATTGTCTTCCTATCCACCAATTTTCGTATCAATCGGACACATCCTTCTTGGTGCGTCGATTTATTTGTTTTAGAGTGTAATTTCACTGTAGTCTCTAGTTATAAAACGAATTGACAATACAGTCAGAATACAGAAATGCAATCATGGTTAAGGAAGCTGTGAGATTTAATTAAAGCAGCAACCAAATTTATTTACACGAAAAAGGTAAAATAGTACTTATTCTCTTTGACTAGAGATATCATAACTTCATTTGTTTTACAACAGCTACGAGATTTTTATAATCCAATCGTAAGAAAGTATGTCCATTAAAGCAAAATCTTTACCGCAAGCATCCCCTCCAATATAGAGTACTACAGAAAAAAAAGAATAACTTCTTTAAAAATCTGAAAATGTAAGCTTTTTCCTATTTTTAGCGATTTTCAAAGCCAAGAGGAAATTTTCAAATAGCGTTAAGACAATTGGCTTGAAAGTTTTCACATATCTTCAGAGAAATATAGAAAAAAAATGTATCTTAGCTACTCTAAAACTATATGAATCCACTCGTTTTCCAGTTTTTAGTCATTTCTTAAAACCTTAATTATCAACGATCACTAACAACTCCCACAAATAAAGCCAAGCAACTGAAACTTTGACGCCATCACGAAGCCTTCATTTATGACGTCATCTCAGCTTTACTTTTACAAAATAAAACTAATTAAAAGTTCTGGAGAATTTAGTCATGCATTAAACTATTTTAGTGATTTGAGACAGACAATTTAATTTTACGGCTACTTTTAGCTTTCATTAACCCTACTAATCCTACTAATATTATAAATGCCAATGTTTATATGCATGTTTTTTACTCTTTCAAGCTGAAACGGTTGGACGAATTTGGAATAGAGACAGTTAAAATCCTGAAATAACAATAAGTCTACTTTTTATCGTGCGAAAAAACACTTCCTATAATATACAAAAAAAAAAAAAAAAACTATATTTTATTAAAAAAATACTTGAGCTTAGTTGAGCTTTTTTTTCACAATGCCGTCTTTAGAGGGCGCAAACTTATAGAATACGCAGTTTTAAGAAATAAAATCACCTGAATTAGTTTTTCCTTCTGACGTGGAATTATTAGCGGAATACGGGGCAAGCACACAAATCGGAAATACATGTTACACAAGCAAACAAACAAAAAATAATTTTTTGAAACTTTCGTTCAGTTCGAATTATGCATTTGTCTGCTGGTCTTTTCCCCCTTCTATTTCTAATGTAGTACAACCAGAAAAAGGATGTTAGAAATATTAATTTTAATTTAATCATACTCATGAATAACCATACATTAGAGATGGGTGGTTCCCCTCATTTTACTGATACGAATCTCAACTCACTCACTACTTCGATGATTCGAATCAGTGATACGAATCATGATCAATAAAACAACTAAAGAAATTTTCCCTCTCTCTGCGCCGAAAGCCGTACTATTTAAACACCCTTCACCCATTCATCGGGTTTCTTCTCCGCTGAGTTCTCGGGCAGCTAGCATCTCTCTCTCCTTGCTCGAGTAAAACTAGTGTTTAAACTGCCCGAAATGAAAATACAGGGGAGCTTCGTATGACCCCCTGGGCCTGTAAGATTAAAAGGTTAAGTTTGGTGTCAAAGCATTCGAAATTTTATGTAAGGATGGTAATTCCTAAAGGGGGGTCGAGAATCAATAAAAACGCGCTCCGATGGATAGTTTCCGAGATATACGTTAATTAATTATGGTAATTAGACTAATTAACCATGATTGAGGCTTAAAAGGACTGCAAACATGTAGAAATTGGCTCTGGGATGGTTTCCAGACTTTGGAGATGCCGCCGGAGGAGGCTAGTGTTTAAAATGCCCAAATTGAAAATATAGGGGAGCTTCGTATGACCCCCTGGGCCTGTAAGATTAAAAGGTTAAGTTTGGTGTCAAAGCATTCGAAATTTTAAGTATCGGTGGGGTGTTGAGACTAGGGGGGTCGAGAATCAATAAAAACGCGCTCCGGTGGATAGTTTCCGAGATATACGTTAATTAATTATGGTAATTAGACTAATAAACCATGGAGCTGTTTTTTCCGCGATCCGGCATCGTCATCAACGGAGAGAAAGCAGTAGCAAAAGCATCACAAGCTGGTATTGATCTCAGGATTTTCTTATCGCCGGCCTCAGAGGCGTAGCCAAGGGGGGGTTAGGGGGGTCATAACCCCCCCATGAGGAATTTTTTGCCATACAAAATGTATATTCTTCACTACATTATCACACACACGTATACATATATATGAGTTGCAGTAGTCATAACCCCCCCCCATGAAAAATTTCTGGCTACGCCCCTGACCGGCCTGTATTTTTGACCTTTATCGAATTCGAGATTTCACTGAAATGAAAATGGGAATATCGGATATTTGATGTTGAAGTAAAACCGATATGTCGATATTTATCGATTTTTGGCCCAGTCCTACTGAGGGGCTGCTGCCCCCCCCAAAAAATGGGACCCTTTACTTAGCTTACAATTGAACTTTATCTTTAAATTTGATACCCAGCCCACCCCGAAATAAAATCCTGGCTACGCCACTGTCAATAACACTAACTACGCCACTGCTTTAGACCCTATTTTGTATTTCTCTGAATTACGAAAGAAAATAAAATCATTCCCCTTAAACGAAAAACAAGGTAAAAAAATATCTTAAACGAAATCTGCAGCAATAAAGCGAAATGTTATTTTGCTTACTACAAAGTCCTTTTGTGAGAGCGCTTAATACCGCCCCTGTATCCTTCATTAAAAGTGACAAGCACAATCCTAACTTTATTTCATTCTATTTCCCTTCACATGAAAACCCTCCACCATGTAAACTTAACGTTCTGTTTTTTTTTTTTTTTTTTTTTTTTGAGGGTGGGGGCAGGGGGACATATATTGAAGTTAAAAGTAGAAAAGGGATGTTTCATTAAATTTTAAACAAATATTAAATCAGCCAGACAAGTTGGAAGGAGGGAGTCCCCCCGAGGGAAAAAGGTTTAAACAACTTTGAGACACCCCCCCTCCGCTCTTCCACGAGCATTGGCGTAAATTGGCATGTAATATTTGGATGGGGTGACAAAATGTTTCCGATTGTATAAAATATCATTATTATAAATAGCTCTGATACTTGAATTTTCTTAATTTTTTTTTCGGGGGGGGGATTGACCCCTCTTGCCCTTAGGAAGTAACGCCTATGCCCCCCGCCAAAAGCAAACGATGTTCGACCCACTCCACACCCACAGACAGATAAAACTTTAAATCCGACCACCAACCAAGAAATGAAACACCAAAGATTCGAAAAAAAAACTTCAATTAAATGAAACATCCTTTCAACTCTTTTCGACTCCTTTCGACTCTGAGTCGATAGAAGATTCGAAAAAAAAACTCCAATTAAATGAAACATCCTTTCAACTCTTTTCGGCTCCTTTCGACTCTGAGTCGATAGAAGATTCGAAAAACTAACGAATCTCAACGATAGTATACAATCACCGAAACAGAGCGAAACACTGAATCAGTAAAGATTCATTGCTGCACCAACTCAGTGACCAACTCACCCATACCCACTCATTTATTGTTTCAAATCATCTATCGACTCGTTAGAGTCGTAAAGAGTCGAAAAGAGTCGAAAAGAGTCGTAAAGAGTCGAAAAGAGTTGAAAGAGTAAGGGAAAATCTCTGGGAACGGCAAAGGGAAAATAAGTTTTCCTTCCCTTCGCACTTGGAATGTATTTCCCTTGAGGGCTTGAGATTCGAATCAGTAGAGAATGAGTGTAAAGACTGAGCCACTCAGTACCAAGATTCGAATCACTGATTCGACTCATCGAATCATTGGCCATCTCTACCATACATCTTTTAACTTAATGGGATAAGGAAAGAAAATAGGGAAGACGCATGGATGTGACACGCTTTTAACATATAGCACTTTAGTGAGTATTTAAAGTATGTATTCAGATTTTCTTACTTTTTTTTCCCCTTTCCATTTTTTGATACCGTCCGATATATCTAGAAGCTCTTCAGAATTAATATAGGACGAAAATAATTTGTACCTTCTTGTAGGTTTTTATTAGTAAATCATATTATTTTTGTAGGGGCGGTCCGACACGGTAAGCAAGGTTATCATCTCATCGGAGCGCCAGCTTCGAAGGGGCGTCATGTCGAACTCAAAAACTAAGTACAGCATCAAAGGGGGCGTCTTTTTTTCGTTAGCAGGGGGCACCACTTACCCTAGGGCCGCCCATGTTTGTAACCATCTTAATTTTAAATTCCATTCAGAATCTGAGATAGTTCAGTGCCAAGGAAGCCAGTGCGAAACACAAGATTTATTAAGATGGCGAACCAACTGGTCGCCGGAGGCGGCTAGTTATATATAATATAAGGAAATAGATCATAATGAATTACTTTATGTCAGAAAGGTGTTTTAGCTTTTATTTAAGATATTTTGAAGCTTTTGTTACAGTTTTTAAGTCCCATTTACACACATAGATACATAAATACACACAGACGCACTCACACATACACAGATCGAGAGAGAATATTATATATCTGTCATTTTAGAAGTTGTAAGATTCACAAGTTGTAATTTATTTAATTTTTTTTTTTCTCTCGTTTCCAGCTATCATTTACGGACAGTGTACATCTCCGGAGAGATGTCCGCAAAACGAAAACTACGTAAGATGTGTGAACCATTACAACACCTGTGTGAATAGAGGTGTCTATCCGCCCGGAAGCAAACCGAACTGCATGCCAGGATGTGACTGCATAACAGGCTATTTCAGAAACAGGCGTGGGGAATGTGTACCGGAACATCTGTGCGATGGTAAGCTAAGCTGTTTTGAAAATTCTATGCATGCATGAGCGGGTAAGAATTACAGCCCGAGTATGCATTAGATATTCTTATACAAATCCGGTTTCTCACAAAAGTGAACGTTTTTATCTAAGAAGTAGGAGGTGAAAGCAATCTAATTGCATGAGATTCTACTGTTAAGATGGCAAAGAGAAAATTAAACTGTTACACACCCCTCCTTCTTTAGGATCTTGGCACTGGGCTAAATTGTTCCGGAATCCATGGTCGGACATTAACTGTATTACATCAGACGGATACGCCCACCGGGAAGCCAGGAAATTTCCCGTTGGGCCGATAACTTAGAAGTATATAGATATATTGCGCTTGTAAGTATATTCATAACAAAATGTAAGTAGACTGCCTTATACTACTTATATTTCCAAGGGCCGGTGTGATCGGTTGTATCCGTCCTTGTAATGGAAATCAATAGATAGAACATAACAGGAGAAAACTGGATGCCTTGAAACTTAAACACGCTGTTTGTAACAAATGGTCCTTTTAAAATAATGACATAGTATAAAAAAGTATAGAGGAGAGGAGGGTGTTACGGAATACCAGTTACATTTCTAAATATAACTTTAGAGGTTTTTGAATAAAATCCCCAAAATCATTATGAGAACATACTATAACTAATTGTAATGAAATGCCAATTTCAAAGAAAGACATTATTTATTTTGTTGTTATAGAAAAATTTATTTTTAAGAAAAGTTACAAATGGAGGTTAATATGAAATAGTCGAGTATATTAACCTCACCTATTATATGGAATAGGTGCTTTAAACCGTTAAAAAACTAATTATACTTCATGAAACATAGTTATTTTTAACCATAAAACCATATCTTAAGAATTATGTTCGAATCATTTCTGCTTCGAGTCTGTTTACAAAAGTAGTAGACTGCAACGTCTTGGGTGTGGAATGGTAGCGTTGAGAATTACAGCTAAGTTCAATTTACAGGATAATAATTTATTTATTTACAATTTTAAAACAATCTTGATTAAATATGATGCTATATACAAGTAAGTAAGAGTCCATAGGACTTCCAATAGAAGACTAGTCCTTTCACACGGCCCTTCTGTCCACAACTGGACTTGCAAAAAAAAAGCTTACAGGGCTGCGCCCTACAGCCCTTCGATCGGACTTCAAAAAATTGTCGGCGGAGGCCCTCTCTCTAGACCTCACCTCTTCAGCTCTTCGCTCGGACTCTCCAACTCCGGGGCTATCTTCCGGTTCTTCTCCCCCCCCTCATCTTTTCATAGATTCCTTATTGGATAAATCTAAAGACGGGGATGGATTCAAGGATTCCCAATTGGTCCGTACATGGCGCCTGTACGTCTCCGCTAGAAGGCACCTTCAGGTCCCGCTCACGTAGACGCGATCAATTTCGGAAATTCTTTGAAGGGGCGGGCTCCTTTGTAACAAACTGTCTGAAAAGACGACACTAAGTCTGCCCTTTTGTGCGGATCTGGGAATCTTACAAGACTATCTTTCTGCTCTGGTACAATCAAGGCGAGTCCACAGAGCTGAAGTTCATCTTCGGAGAATTTTCCAATGTTGTCCTTCCGTTCCTGGAAGCTGAATGTATCGAGAAGATAAATTTAGCTTCCTTGTTTTCCGGTTCTTTAGTTGATGGCATGAAATTCATTACAATATTACCTAGTATTCCATAATATTCGACACGGCATCTAGGAAAATGAACCTTTAAACTGATGGACAAGACACTGTGGGCTAAAACACAACCACAGTATAGAACAAACTACAGTTCTTTTAGAGTACATGATGCGTAACATCAATGTTCAAGTCACGTGAATACTAGAAGGTAAAAATGTTTGAAAACATATCTGCAAAAATCACAAAGCACACTTTGTTCGGTAGTGAGAGGCACGACAAGTGTAAACGATCAACTCTCGCTGCATTGTAACTAGGGAATCATTCTTTGAGTAGTTCATGGTATTTACACGTGCCAACAGCCACTCACAGAGCCGGAAACTCGGTATTCCATATTTCCTGACTATTTTATAATACCCTCCTCTCCTCTAATAACTTGCGATACCATTTATCTTTTCATATGAATTAGATAAGCAGGCCTATGAATCGTTAGTTCGATTACGATTTAGAAGCGACTGAAGAAATACCCCCCCCCCGCTCCCCCCCCCCAAAAAAAACTTTGTTTATTGGAAACGTGCTTTTCCTACAGGTCAACACTGCGAGAGAAACGAGGAGTACTACGCCAACAAACCAGACTGCAAAAATACTTGCGAAAACTACAACAATCCAGGAGTTCGTTGTGCTGCTGGCAAGCCAGGTTGTTTCTGCAAAAAAGGACTCGTGAAGAGGAAAGACGGGAGATGTGTTCGACCAGAGGATTGCTTCCAAGGTAATGAACATTCATTAAAATTCAAGAACATGTATTGTAATAGCAATAGCAAAATGCACTGAAATAATCCGACATCATTGTGAGTGCTGGTTTAAATTGATAATTTTTTTTTCTTTGTCTTCTAAAAAGTACCATTTAGAGTAACTTCATGTTGCTTCATGTTCGTCTTAGTGGCGCTGTTCCATTTCAAATAATAGAACTTTAGCTGATGACATGGGCGTAGCCAGGTCTTGCCCCCCCCCCCCCCCCAGTATACTAATCTGGGGGGTCCTTCGTCCTACATTCGGAGTCAGCATGCGCATTTCATTACTAATAGCTTCATTTCAGGGAGGAGCAGTCCCCCCCCCCCTCCGGCTACGTTTATGACTGGCGATTATAAATATTAGCGTATATTTGTTTTAAAACACATTATTGAAGTTAAAAATACCGTGTTTACTTGCTTAATAGTCACTTTTTTTTTTTTTTTTTGGGCCAACATCCTGGCATGGTGACGTTTATCTATATTTCATGGTGAAAGTCTAGGTGCGACGCAAGGGGGAAAATTTACTATATAGTAATATTTTAACCACCACAATAAGTAAAAACTCGTGATCAATTTTTAAAAAATCTGTTTAAACAAAACTTTATGTCGCTAGAAATATTGTAGTGCAAACCGCACTATCGTACTCCAAATGCTTAATTATATAGTAAAATTAAACATGCGTCAAGGTTTTTGATCCCCCCCCCCCTTATACATCATTGTTTAATGATTCTCCTGAAAAAAAACTCTATCTACAGGCCAGTGTAAAGGGGACGAACAGTATTACCTCAACAAACCAGACTGCAAAAATACATGCGAGAACTACGACAACCCAGCAGTTTTGTGCCTGATCGGCAAGCCAGGATGTTTCTGCAAAGTGGGGCTCGTAAAGAGAAAAGATGGAATGTGTGTACGACCTGAAGAGTGCCCTCGTGGTAATAAAATAAAATGGCAATTTTTAGAAGATATTATTTAGTTGTAGAACTCTACAACGATTTGTCGAAATGTTCCCATATATGTAGGGTGCCCATAATTAAACTTGAAATTTGTGAGCAGTCTATAGCAAAAACTTTGCAGCGGAATAGCATGAAAATGGTGTAGTGGACAAATGGAATGATGGGAATTTTAAACGAGAAAAAAAATAAACCAAAAAAACACGAGTTTCAAAAACCACCCCTAGGTGGCGTATCATAGCTTTATTGAGACCATATAAATAATCTACAAAAGATTACGAAACATGCTCTATATGATGTCCACCATTGTCTTCTTCCATCTGGAAGCATAAAATCGCATGTTCGACTGTGCTTCTCTACACACCGCCCTTTGAGTGAAACAAGTGCTCCGCCGCCATTTCGGTGACGGCATAATCATCAGCCGTCAATTTCCTACAGCTTGGCCTCCTAGATCCCCCGACTTGAATTCTTGCGACTTTTGGCTCTGGAGATACCTCAAGGTCTTGGTCTACCGTGATCCCATTCTATCTGTCTCCGACCTTAAAGAAAGCACAGAACGCCATGTGCGTTACATTCCCCAGTTTCAAGAGTGGAACATGCGATTTTACGCTTCTAGATGGTAGCATCACCTAGGGGTGGTTTTTGAAACTCGCTGTTTTTTTTCCCTCGATAAAATTCCCATCATTTCAGTGTGCCATTACCTCATTTTCATGCAATTCCGCTGCATAGTTTTGGCTATCAATGTAATCAAAAGTCTTCTTAATATACCTGACAAGTTCCTTATTAGCCTTATTGTTCTCTGGCTTCCCATTTATCTAAGTTACCATCTAATTTTCATCTAAGTTTAACTCTTCTAATTTGCTCAGATTGTGGATTGCAGCAAGCGTATTTGTTAACCTGCTACTGCTAAGGCTAAATTACGTAGGTTTGGAATATCACATAGAGACCGGAGATGTCAAATATCCGGAGATGTCAGACTGATCGCACATTTCAAGTTTAATTATGGACACTCTGTATATCTATATAAATAAAATTAGACTTTTGTCTGTACATTTCTTGGAATTCAAAAATTTTGCGATTTCTAACCGTTTCAAGCACCCGGGAATCCGATGCGACCCTCAAAAATAAGTTTGTCTGTCTGTCATTCTGTCCGTGACGCTTTTTTTATTTAAGCATCACGTATAACGACTGAAGCGAATGATATGAAATTGGGTGTCATGATAGGTGGTCACTCAACTTAAAACATAGGTGTCTAATTTTTAAAAAATCTTGATTAGATTTTCAGATTTTTCGAAAATTGTTTCAAACTGCGTAAATTTGTGTTCAAGCATCACGTAAAAACGACTGAAGCGAATGATATGAAATTGGGTGTCATGATAGGTGGTCACTCAACTTAAAACATAGGCGTCAAATTTTTAAAAAATCTTGATTAGATTTTCAGGTTTTGCGAAAATCGTTTCAAACTGCGTAAATTTGTATTCAAGCATCACGTAAAAACGACTGAAGCGAATGATATGAAATTGGGTGTCATGATAGGTGGTCACTCAACTTAAAACAAAGGCGTCGAATTTTTAAAAAATCTTGATTAGATTTTGAGATTTTGCGAAAATCGTTTCAAACTGCGTAAATTTGTGTTCAAGCATCACGTAATAACTGCAAAGGTGAAAAAATGATATTTGGTGAAATGATAGGTGGTCACTCACCTTAAACTATTAGCATCTAATTAAAAAAATCGATCAGATTTCGAGATTTTGCGAAAATCGTTTAAAACCGAGTGAATCTTTGTTCCCACATTACGTAATAACCACTTAAGCGAATGATATGAAATTTGGTCACATGATAGATGGTTGCTCAGCATAAACTACAGGTGTCCAATTTTTTAAACATTTTTATTAGATTTTGAGATTTTGTGAAAATTCTCTCAAAATACGTATATATTTCTTCAAACATCACGTAATAAAGACTAATACGAATGATACGAAATTTAGTGATATGATAGGTAGTTAATAATCTTAATTTATAGGCGTTGAAATTTTAAAATATCTTGATTACATTTTGAAATTTTGCGAAAATCGTTTTAAAATGCTGAAATTTTGCTCCAACATCACGAAATAAAGACTGCAGGGAATGAAACGAAATTGGGTGACAGGATAGGTTGTCACTCAACTTAAATTGTAGGCTTCAAATTTTTCAAAAATGTTGATTAGATTTTGAGATTTTGCGAAAATTATTTCAATATGCGTAAATATTCGTTCGCGCATCACATAATTACGACTAAAGCGAATGAAATGATATTACTTAGTTACTCTCCACCCTGTGATATTTTAACAATACATAAAAATTATAACTTCGCTTTCTTTACTTTGGTACATATACTACATCCATTCTGTGTACTCCTACAATGCTGACAAAGTTCTTGCTTTTTGGAAATTTGCATTCACTAACCCGTCAAGGACGGGTACTTCAGCTAGTATAATATATAAAACAAAATATCCCCCTAAAATTCATAATTTCTATTAGCTCTCATCAAAATTCCATAGAGGCGTAAAAGCTTTCGTTTTCAAACAAAGGATTTGTCTCGATATCTAAATTTAATAAAAGGCATTTGATATATCTGCCCCCCCCCCCCCCTTCGTTCTCAGATCTCATCGTCGTCACAGCTTTAAAAAATGTCGAGGGACTATTGAGACTTGGGCATTTTAATAGCCAATAAATGCACCTTTTTGGAACCATGTGATTAACTTATAAATCATGTGACCCTAGGTAATAAAAGTGTAAACACACCTCTTGCTATACTGAGACTTGCTATAGGCCAGTACTTAATTACGTCCTGCTACAATAAAATATGAGTACCCAAACCAGAAGTATTTATTTAATATATCGGCAGACACAGACATGAGGATACCGGGATAGTGCAGTGCCCCGTCGAGGAGTAGCGTGAAGCCCCTTCCAAACTACAGTACCAACGTGCGGCGGCAGGCCGGTACTATCCAAGACTTCCTAAATAGAAAGCCTTACGAACCCTAGGGCACGAAGTTTTGAAGTTATCATTTGGACTTTGCATATAAAAGTTTTATTTCTACAAAATAAAGCTATTAAAAATTTCTGGTGAATTTACTCATGAATAGCAATATTTTAATAATTTGAGATAAAAAATGTAATTTTACAAATGGCAGTTTTTAACCATGACTAATCAAAAAATATGATAAGGAAATTGATTATACTGAATAATTTTGTACCAGAAAGGTATTTAACTTTTAATCTTTAATTTAAAATATTTGCTAAAATGTGTAACATTTACCAGAAATTTTTAATAGTTTTATTTTATAAAATAAAAGCCTTAAAGGCGTGATCTAATATGACGAGGTCCACAGCTTAATGCTGCCTCAGCCTTATGGAGGTAAAAGCGTCCTTACGCAAGGTACTCCAACTACCGTATTCGCTCAGGTCAGGTTAGGTGATCTAATATGACATCACAAATTAGTGACGAAAGAGTTGTAAAGCTTTCTATATCTAGGAGGCGTTGGCCCATCACTCTAGCTTTGGACTCACAGCGAGTTCCCGTTCGGCTCCCATTACATATACATGACGTCAATCCAGAAAGTAACATGTAACTTGGAATGAGAGAAAACTTATGAGAAAGGCAAAAAAAAATTATAAAAGTTTGAAACACACAGTTTTCATGCAACTTTTCAACATAGTAGCCTTCTAAATCGAGGCACTTGTTCAAGGCACAACAGTGTACAAGTTTATCAATTAAATCTGTAAAATTCTTCCGCTGGAGAAATTTAGTCACAGAAACAAAACCGTCTTGAAATGCATTTACGAAGAAACAGCTAGCGTAGATAAAGAGTTCGAAAAGCAATAGTTGAAATCGATAAGAAGTCAAACTAATTCAATGATGAAAGCAGCTTTTACACTATGTATGGTGGGAAACTTTTCTTTACCTCTGTTTGGTGAATACTCCAATAAAAGACCCATTTTTTTACTGCCCCCTGTAATAGTAATTCACAATCAGCGTTGACATCAACCAAATATAATTTTATCTTTTAGTAAATTGTGGTGCCAATGAAGAATACCAAGAATGCGGCACTGCCTGTCCTGACACGTGTGATAATTATGGTAAGCCACGCATATGTACACTTCAATGCGTTCAAGGATGCTTTTGCAAAAATGGATTTGTTAGAGGCAGAGACGGACAGTGTATACCACTCAAGAAATGCCCTACAAGTAAGTGAATAACTTTCCTTAGAGTATTTTCTTGAAAATCTGTCATCAGTATCAGGCGCGTAGCCAGGAAAAATTTTCGGGGGGGAGGATATGCGCCTGAAAAATTTTTCGGGGGGGGATATGAACTTATATGTGCATAAATAGACGGAATTTTATTACTCATCCAAAAATTTCGGGGGGGGGGATATATCCCGATATTCCCCCCCCCCCCTCTGGCTACGCTCCTGATCAGTATAGAGTAACGTTAATATCCAGTGACTTTATCTCAATTGATGTTAACTACAATCCGTGCATTTTGAATGTAGCTCCCTCTCCAATAAATAGCAAATGGAAACATTTTTAATCTTAGAAATTTTTCAAAATAGAGAAATTAAGTCACAGAAACAAAATAGTCTTAAAATGTATTTACGAAGAAACAGCTAGCGCAGATAAAGAGGTCAAAAAGCAATAGTTGAAATCAATAGGAAATCAAATTAATTCAATGATAATAGTTTTCAAACTTTTCATTACCACTGTTCGGAGACTACTCCATTAAAAGACTACTACCCCATTTCGAACTGCCCTTTATACTAATACAGAGGACATGACATGACAAAATTTTATTACACCTAGACCATTGAAGGCTACATTTCCAGTTTATTATTATTTTTTTTTTTTACAATGTAAATAATAAAACAGCAATATGAGCGTAGATAAAAAATGAGATAACAATATAAATGATTGGCAATGAATAAATTTTAGACACAAATTAGAATAGTGGTCGCAAAGTTCCTATCCGGTATCTAAGAATAAGACCGCCTTGAGTCTTTTGAAGTTTACCTCTTTGTGGCAATCGTAATCTGGCAGCTCAGCCAATAGTTCGTCCGGAAAATTACCGATGGCAATTTTTCTAAAAGAAGGTATGCCGAGATCACGCCGAATAACCGTATTAGTCAGGTACCTGTGTCCATGCCGTATTCGGCGGACTTTGGCGGTAAATCCCCAGACTTGGGTGGTCTAAGTCGCCGCAAGAAGCACTATGAATTTATATAATTTAACTTTATTTTGACGGCTGAGCTTATTTTGGAAAAGCAACTTCTCTAGTTGTTTTATTGCTCCAACCATTTTGTTTCGGGCATAAAACACCTGTGCTTTCCATGACAGACGGAAGCAATCATGACACCCAAGTAGCTGCAGGTTCTGGTCCAATTAATTCTATTGTTATGTATCTAGAGGTTTCTAAACTGTTTCCTGCTACTGGTGAAGTGAATCGCATTACATTTATAGGGGCTAATTTTAATTTTCCATTTTTGAAACCGTAACTGTCTAATCACAATTTCAGAGTAGAAGGATCTTGAGAGTATCGCAGTACAGCGTAGCATTGTTGAAATCAATCAAATATAATTTTATCTTTCAGAAAATTGTGGTGAGAACGAAGAATACCAAGAATGCGGCACTGCCTGTCCTGAAACCTGTGATAATTATGGCAAACCACGCCCATGTACATTTCAGTGCGTTCAAGGATGCTTTTGCAAAAAAGGATTTGTTAGAGGCATAGACGGACGCTGTATATTACCCAAGAAATGCCCTGGAAGTAAGTGAATAACTTTCCTTAGAGTATTTTCTTGAAGGGCTGTCATCAATATAGAGTAACGTTAATATCCAGTGAGTTTATCTCAATTGATGTTAACTACAATCAGTGCACCTTGAATGTAGCTCCCTCTCTCCAATAAATAGCAAATGAAAACGATTTTATTCTTAGAATCTGCAGTTTAAATTGTCGTTTTCATATTTTCCAATTTTCTATGTAAGTGAACTCAACTCTGTTTAGTTTAGACATGCTTATTGCTGATATTGAAAAGGAATACAATTTCACTGAAAAAAATTTCACGTTCAATACGAGTTTTTTTTTAATACGCCAATAAAAATTCTCGTTTTACTGTTCGTGAATTTGGAAGTTAAATTCAGTTCCCCGTCATAATTTGTGTATCAAGTTTTGTTACTATTAAAAGGTGCTTAGTTTATTTTAAATTCGTACTGAAACTTTCTAAAATCAAAAAATCCGTTCCAGAGCTTTACAGATGGTTGTATGATGGGTGTGTACTTTTGATTCGTAGTAAACTCGCAAAGGGTACTGGACAAATCCGCAACACATTGTTAAAACTGTAGGTGTTCGTTTATTCAAACTGTGCAACTACTAATGAAAGAGATAACGAGCTTCACCAATTCTATAAACATACTGTTGCAAACTTTGAAACCTGACCCTCTAGTAGCTGATTGTAAAAACTTAAAAAAAAATACTATGTTGTACTGTAAATTCGCTTCCTCTTCCTGTTCCATTCCAGAAAATTTTCCAGTTTCTCAACTGTCTTAAATTTTTAGTTATATTTTTGTCATCATCTATTTTATAGTTGCATTTTTATTATTGAATTTGCCACTTTGTTTCTTTGAAAATTTTTCGTGTGGTTTTTGACTGAAATCTTGAAGATGGCCTTTTACACCTGCATTTCCGTTTAAAATTTTATTCCAAATAGCATTAATTAAGTGACAACCGTGGATTAAAGGAATTCGAACCCGAGAACTCACATCTGGTACCTTCTTTTTTTATAAAATTACATGTGTGTTTTAAAATTTTAGACTTTTTTTAATTAACCGTATTTAAAAGCAACCTGTACCCCACTCCCCATGCGTATATAAAATGAAAATTTACCATCGCATCATCTATATCTTACATGGTTGCTATTAATGCTGTTAGAGTGAAATATGATGAATTATAAATTATGCAAATTTGAAATGCATAGATGCTCGTATCAACTCTGTAGGAGAAGGGTGGGCAAAGTGGCCAGGCCAAGGAGGAAAATATATATATATATATATATATATATATATATATATATATATTAATAAGGAAAAATTGAAAGAAACAAATAAAAATTTTCCACAAATTAGTTCCGTTGTTTAGGTTTATGAAAAAAGATTATTTTGGCTTTATTGTAGTGACTTAAAAAAAAAAGAAATAAATTTTACGCAACTCTACCAAATGGCCACTTTGTCCTGAGGGGCCGGGCAAAACGGCCTTTGGTTGGCCATTATGCCTTATGTATGATGTTAAAAAGAACTGTTTCACAACATTTTAAAGAATATGAATGTGTATTTTCTAACATGAAAGCAATAATATCATTCAGTTCAAAGGTTGTGAAACCTTTTAGTGCCTTTGTAAAACTTAAAACTTAACTTCTAACTTAAATTGTTTAATTAAGCCTATTTCAAAATTATTAGCATTTAAAAAATGTTTAGCAAAAGTTTGTGAATTCATTGCCTTCTTCGCGATCCGGCACAAGCGTCGTGTGCCCAACGTAGACACCTTGAGCATCTGATCCACTCTTCATTTTCTCTGGACTTTGAAAAATAGTCCCCGCAGACCAAACCATCAACATCACTGATGTCACTGTCTGCAAAGTCCTCAAACAAAGCACGATTAGTCACTTTCGATTTCTTTTTCCCTTCAACTTTTTTCTTCTTTGCTTCCTTCTTTTTACCGTTCTTTTCTTTTTCTTCTTGCTTCATTTTCTTCAGTCTTTTTCTTCCTTCGCTGATGCAAGATGAGTCTGTACGGGCTTGAAGTAAAAATGGCTGCTGTTCCTTTTTTTGGGTCTATTGTTTCGTTTCCTAATGTGTGCTTTAGGGACTGGGACAATATCAGGAGGACTTACAGCAAATGATGGTTTTGTGTACTAGGCATGACGAACGGACTCACAGCAGATGAGGTACTGTTGATCGTGAGTGGACTTACAGCACATGAGGTATTGGGACTTGATCAGTCTAGTAATGAAAACAATTGCACTGTTGGGTTCTCGAGAACCTGCAGTGAATGCTGCGCTGTCCTCATCAGAAAATACACCTTCAGGAAGTGCAGCATTGGGTAGAGGGTCTGCAGATCATCTATCAGTCTCATCAGATGGAGTTTTCTCTTGGCCTGGAGCCTGTCACCCCTGATGGTCTTCAGCTGCTGCTGAACATCCGGCTGAGGGCTCGGAGATATCTGTGGTCGCAGCTGCAGCAAAATCTGCTTCGATAAACACATCTCCATTGATTGGGACTATACTACATTTTTGAAATCCCTTTATAGCAATGGTCGTAGTAGCTGCACTCTAAAAAGCCTCTCCAAGGAGGAATTAACACTTGATATTGAGTTACCAGCCTATCAGGGTTATTTCGCAAGAATCTCTCAATTGCTTGAACATAATAAGTGTTGAATGGCCCCATAAAAGATGCATCCAGCGGCTGCAGCTTGTGACTACAATGAGGTGGAAGACAAACCACAGTGGTGTGATTATTCCTAGTCTTTTCAATGAAGTCAAGGTTCGTCGTGTGCGTAGCATGTCCATCAAGCATTAGTAATACTGAGTTTTCTTTTGATGGTTTTGTATACTTCAAGGAGGGGTTTAACCATTGAGAAAATATCTCTTGTTTAGATAAAAAATAAATAAGATTTTGTGTCGGACAAAGTGAACATGGTTGAGGACGAAGTGGTCACTACCGTGACCACTATGCCCTCCTTGACACCATTACATAAATGCAAGCTAAACAGCTAAACCTAACTATTGAATTGCCACTTATATTTGAAGCTCAAACGCAATATTTTAAAGGGTGACTGCTAATCGTGAATATTAGGAACCTATATTTAGCTATATTAATTATTGCAATGCACCTACCTTGTATCAGCACGTTGAAAATAAAGAACATTTTAATAACTCGAACACACGTGATTACAACAGCTCCGAATTTCAGTTTGGCAATGGTAACCAACTTGCGGAGTGGTTGAGGCGTTTGCCTCTGCGTGGAAGCAACGTACGGACACAAAATAGATAATAGCCAGTTTACCGTTGTACCACTAACTTGTAGACGCTTAGTCAATGAATCCTAAATTCATGCATCAAGGGATGCGAGAGTGGTAAGTTTACAGAGCCTGGTGCCACAGCCTCTCAACTGTACAATCTAACAAACTAAGTATCTCCTCCAGTCTCTCTGGAGAAATGATCACCACAATGCTTTTCTATTGAGAAAACAGCCTTTGCAAATTCAAGGTTTGACACTCGTGTTAACCTCTTCAGATGTGAAATAGACATCAAATATATCAGGTTGTAACGAAAGTTTTCCGCCAGATTTGCTTGAGTCAGCTGATGCGGTACCGAGCGATTACCTTATATGTCAAGTTTATGCGATGCCTATCGCGACTAATGGACATGGCACTATAAAGTCTAACTCTTTTAGCTAGCTCTCGAGTGGATGAATATTTTATCTCCTTCCGCAAATTCTCGTAGGCTGGACTAATCAGCAGCAGTAGGCCGGCCAGAGCGCTCTGCTTCTTAAATGTCCTAGTCCTCGTTTTTGAGCTTTCGGTACCAAATCTTCACAGTGTCGTATGATACAACAGAAGTACCTTAAGCTGTACACATGATTCGGTGTCATTCCGTAGCTGACTTTTTGCAACAGAACTGAGAGTAAATGATGGTTCAATCTGGTATCGTGATAGTTCCATTTCAGACCCCTTATATTTAATCATAACGATATTGTTTTACAGATTTCACAACACAGTGCTCTAAAACAAGTCTTTATCTTTCAAATAACAAAAATCGTTTAACAAAATATTGACAAAGACACCAACGAGCACTGTTTGTGCAGACAATACTTACAGTGGCGGAAAACTTTCGTTACAACCTAATACATTAATATACATACATTAAATATACATACTAACACGGGTGTAAAGTACGTGTTAACCCACCAAAACGAAGGTCAGATGTCGAATGAATGTATATTTGATGTCTATTTCACATCTGAAGAGGTTAACACGGGTGTCAAGTGCTTGGTGAATACGGCCGTTACCAATTTAACAGGGGTAGATTGAAAGATAAGAAGGCAGCATGCAGGGGTCTCCGTGCATCCATCAGAATCTCTGATAATATTAGTAATTTTCGGGTTTTCGTTACGTTTAGGAATATTTTAGTTTGAGGTAGTTAGGCTTTCCGAATGTAAATTACTTTTAAAAGAGTTGGCATAAGTTTGGGATCTTCTGTTTGTGGGAAATTTTTTGATTTCTTTTTCTCGCTTGATTCAAAAATTATTTGCGGTAGAATGTTGAAATTTTATATTTAGGACTGCTGTAGCATCGAGTTGTGAAACTTCTTTTTTGATTACAATCGACATTGTGGTTTATTTGCAAAGTCACCCACACGACTTTCAATGCATTAAGGACTGTGGACATCTTCAGTACACCAAAAGCACAAGCTCATTTTTGATATCTCTGATAATATTAGTAATTATTGGGTTCTCGTAACGATTAGGAATATTTTCATTTGAGGTAGCTAGATTTGTGGGATGTAAATTACTTTTAACAGAGTCGACATAAATTTGGGGTTTTCTATTTGAGGGGCATTTTTTACTTCCTTTTTCTCGCACGACTTAAAAGCTATTTGCCGTGGAATGTTGAAATTTTGTATTTAGGAATGTTGTAACATCGAGTTGCGCAATTTCCTTTATGATTGTAATCGACGGGGTAGTTTATATACTAAGTCACGCACAAGACTTTCAATATATTAAGAACTGTGGAGACCTTCAGTACATATACAGTCCATAGACCGTCACTATTTGGTCCATGACCGAAATCTGGCCAACTGTCACCAAGCGTGGCGAATCCAGGCGAAATATCACGAAATTCGGGACCGAAAATAAGTTTTCAAAATCAAACCGAGCTTAGCGATATACGATATATCCTATAGTTGGCGAGAAATGACCAAGCCTTAATATTATTGAGTATCGTATCTCAATTTCAAATGAAATAAGTTTAAACGAGGTGCACCAAAAATGTGTATATAATGTGTATAATAGACGTGCAAGGAAGTCGTGTTGATGTCCGCATCATTTTTTTCTTTTTAAGTCATAACGAACATTTATGAACTCCTCTCTCTTCAACTTAGGGAACTGCGGCCCTAACGAGGTGTACAGTAACTGTGTAAACCCTTGCAACGATTGTTTCACAAGGGGAAATTGCCAGTTCTTGGTTTGCAACAAGGGATGTGACTGCCTTCCTGGTTTCAGAAGAGATAAATATCAGAGATGTATACCAGAGAGACATTGTCCACCAGGTAAAAAACATTTAACACACTCGTCACAAGGCAGTAGGGATGGACGCGAGACGCTTTTTTGCGAGACGGGACAGAGATTTATAGCTGTTTTACGAGACGAGACAAACATTTTTAACATTACGACATAGTGATTTTGCGAGACGAGACAAAGCTTTTAGGCTGTTTTGCGAGATGCGAGACGCCTATTTTTCGTCGCGCATCCATCCCTACAATGGAGTGAGATTAACTCGTGCCCTTCTCTCAAAATTCATTGTATTTTCGTAGATACTACCAGTGAATAATTTATAAACAGAACCACACAATCCCATTTTAAAGGGTGACTTTGCCATCAAGTATGCTACGGCATAATCCACTGCTTTCAGTTTCATAATGCTGTAGGTATCATGTTATCCCGACTCTCGGGACCACAAAAAAGTGTCGTCATATGCGAAATGCCGCGATTACCGTCGTGTATAGCTACGATCGGACTTGAACGCCTGATAATGGGGTGCGTGACAGATTTATAGCTTTTTAAGAGACGAGACAACATTTTAGCATAAACAGGATTTGCGAGACGAAAAGCTTTAGCTGTTTCAAGAGAACACTATTTCGTCGCACATCATCCTACAATGGGTGGATTAACTCGTACGTGTACAGCAGGATATTATAACAGCACACTATCCTTTTAAAGGTGACGCATCAAGATACGGCAAACACTCTCATTCATAATGCGTAGGTATCAGTTATCCGACCTCGGGCACAAAAAGGTGTCATATGCGTTGTCCGATACGTCGTGATAGCAACGAATCGGACTTGAAACTGCATATAAATGGGTGAGTGACAGGATTATGTTTTTAGGCGAGACAACAAGCATTCACAGTGATTGCGAGACGAGACAAGCTTTAGTGTTTTCAGATGGGCCCATTTTCGTCGCACATCCATCCCTACAATGGAGTGAGATTAACTCGCTGCCCTTCTCTCTCAAAATTCATTGTATTTTCCGTAGATATACTACCGAGTGAATAATTTAATAAAACAGAACCACACAATCCCATTTTAAAGAGGGTGAACTTTTGCCATCAAGTATACTACGGCATAATCCACTACTCTCAGTTTATAATGCTGTAGGTATCATGTTATCCCGACTCTCGGGACCACAAAAAAGTGTCGTCATATGCGGTATGTCTCGATAACCGTCATTGCATAAGCATAAGAAATGCAGTGATAAACGGAGTGACGTGAAAACCGGGTGTCTAGATAATAAGGTTTGATCGTACAAAATATAACATAGAAAAAGAATTAAATCTCTCATTTCTAAAAAGGAAGTAACTGCCGCTGTCGCCGATATCAAAAGTTTGCCATGCCATCTCCTCCGAAACCGTGGGGAGTTAATTTTCGACGAAAGTGTATTTTATATATTTTAGTCCATTTTTTCCACTGCTGTAACAGTATTCAAAATTATTATGTTTATTTAAGTACTAAACAAAAAAATTTATTGGTTATATTTTCTACCTTGATGTACTAAAAGATATTTTTTGTTCCGTGAAAAACATCAATCAAAATAAAATTTTACACACTAAACATCTTTTTAGACATCCAATGATGGAAAGATATGTAGATAACAATACATTAAAAGAAAAATTGATATTTTTAAAACACAAAATTGTATTTAAAACGATTGTACCATGACAGGTAATTTTAAAATTGAATTTTTTAACTTTTATTCTAGTTTGTTTTTTAACTTTTATTCTAGTTTGTAATGATGTTGCGTAAACGCAACATCATTACAAAATGGGTCATCGGAAAGCATTCAGTAGCGGATAAATCAACCTTTCCCCAATCATGACGTCACATTCCGAGAGAGCATCTCTGTTTGCTATCACGGAGTTATCGGAATCACTATCGGAAATTCCACTGCTTTTTTCAGAGGGAATAAAAATGTATGAGGAGCTTTTCCGGATATGTTGGGATACAAAACAGCGTATGGTTTTTACTGTGTGTACTATGGAGAGTTGAGCATTCTCACAAAAATCCTCCTCAATTTCTCTCGCAAAGAGAGAATCACAAAAGTCCAGCAGCAGTCAAAAAACACACTCCTTCCTTGGTCGATGTCTCTCATCCACCGTACTTCCATACCCTCGAAAGAGAAAAAGAGTAACGTGCAGCGAGTTTTGATTGGTTGATCGCTCCTAATTTCTAGTACTCTCTCGGAATTTCTAGTACACTATTCCGAGTACACTCTCGGAAAAGGTATAAAAATTCTCAGCTCTTTTAGACGCCTCTAATGGGGGTAGTGCAAAATTGAGGGCCACGGCTATTTATCCGAGGAAGTTGAGTGAGAATTATCCGGGAGAGAAAAGCAAGCTAATTACTTTTGATGTCTGTTTCAGGTGAATGCGGTCAGAACGAAGAGTACAAAAAGTGCGGGACAGCGTGCCAGCCCACCTGCAGCAACCCAAACCCCTTCTGCACCTTTCAGTGCGTTCAGGGATGCTTCTGCAAGAGTGGCTATATAAGACAGGAGAAAGATGGAAAGTGCATCAGAAAAGAGTTGTGCAAGAAAGGTAATATGATTTAACTAATTACATGTAACATGTAAAATATAACAGTTCCTTTCAGAATGAAAGAAAAAATTTTTAAGATCTATATACAGGGAGTGGTCACAAATGTCAAATATTCATGCATGTCCATTTCAGGTGACTGTGGCGAGAACGAAGAGTACAAAAAATGCGGGACAGCTTGCCAGCCCACCTGCAGCAACCCAAACCCCATCTGCACCAAGCAGTGTGTTAAAGGGTGCTTCTGCAAGAGTGGCTATATAAGACAGCAGAAAGATGGAAAGTGCATCAAAAAAGCGTTGTGCAATAAAGGTGATATGATTTAACTGATTACATGCAACACGTAAAATACGACAGTCCCTTTAAAAACGAAATAACAATTTTTAAGGAGACCTATATGCAGGGTATTCGTAAATTATTCTCAGGAAAGTGATTTGTCATAAAGCTAGGGGTGACGCAACGGCGGCGGGCCGAAGACAGGAATTGCTGAGCGTAGCTACATTACTTGTTTAGTCATTTAGACGAATCCATTATTATTTTCACACAATGACAGAAAAAAAAATCGCTCGTGAGGCCGCAATAATGCAAAATAATTCGGAAAATTGGGTAGTATTTGGCGACAGAGCTAGGAAGTCGAAAAAACGGAAAAGTTGATATAGAACCCCTTTTGCATGAGGCATTTTAAGAAATTTCCTTTTCTGCGTAAAGTTTGTCCTCTCCACTTCCCTATTTTGAATGGCTTCAAAGAAGCTTGTATAAGAATTGCAAGTGAATGAGCTTCATTCTAGAAATTATAGTATTGTTTAATATTCAAGAAATAATTGTAGGATATGTATTCAAGAAATAGTTCTAAGAAAGAAAGTTGTCACGAAAGAGTTTGTAACAGTGCAGTAAATTCTACAATTTTAATAAATCAAAAAATTTTGATTTTTTTTATTACCATTTAAAGTGAAATAAAAGGGATTTCGCGATTACGACGGGCTCGCAAAAATCCCAAAATTAAGTGATTTTACGCTATACATCCGCGTGTAAGATACGATGGAGCAAGCTATAATGTTGTGATTACGCTTTATGAGGAATTTTTTTCGAAAGACATTTGACTGCTTCCTTACATAGCTGCCAACCTTCCCGACTTCTTCGGGAAATTTTTCACCACAAGTTTTAAGCAGCTTTTTTTTATTAATCTTTTGGCGTACTATCTCTATGAATAAGGAAAGATGTCCTAACTGTCATATAATAACCGTATAGCCAAATCTACTGGAGATACTGCTATGAAATTTTGGAGCTTATAGCTTTTGTGCTCAAGGCATCATTTAAGAAGCGATTTTTAAAAATTCGAACCCAGACGGGTGTGGTGACCCAAAACGTTCTTTTCACGTTTCCGTTCATATCTCAGGGGGGGGGGGGAGATAGCCGTAAAATTCTTGCTTTAAAATGTAACAAATACAAATACCTGAAACTCTTTTCAGAATTCGCACCCAAACGGGCGTAAGGGGCAAAAAGGTTCTTTTCCCATTTCCCTTCATATCTCAGTGGAAAAATGCGATAGCCGTATAATTCTTGCTGTAAAATATAACTAAAGCAAATACCTAAAAAGAAATTTCAGGGATTTTTTTGAATTCGCAACCAAACGGGCGTAAGAGGCCAAAACGTTCTTTAACGTTCTTTTCACATTTCCCTTCATACCCCAGAGGAAAAAAGAGACAGCCGTAAAATTCTTGCTCTAAAATATAGCTAACACAAATACCTAAAAATCTTTTTCAGCATTTTTTATAATTCGTACCCAAATGGGTGTATGGGTCCAAAACGTTCTTTTCACATTTACCTTCATATATGAAAGGAAAAAAGAGATAGCCGTAAAATTCTTGCTTAAAAATATATTGAATACAAATGTTCAAAATTGATTTTCAGGGTTCTTTAGAATGCGCATCAAAACGGGTATAAGGGGTCAAAACGTTATTTTCGAATTTGCCATCATATTTCAAAGGGAAACAGAGATAGCCATAAAATTCTTATTTTAAAATGTAGTGAACACGAATGCCTACGAATTATTTTCAGGGTGTTTTAGAATTCGCACCCAAATGGATCTAAGGGGCCAAAACGTTCTTAAACGTTCTTTTCCTATTTCCCTTCATATATCAGAGGAAGAAGAGATAGCCTAAAATTCTTGCATTAAAATGTAACTTACACAAATACCTAATAATCAATTTCATGGGTCTATGGAATTCACACCCGAACGGGGATAAGGAGGCCGAAACGTTCTTTCAGATTTCCCGTCATATCTCAGAGAAAAATAGAGATAGCCGTAAAATTCTTGCTTTAAAATACAATTAATAGCAATACCCAAAAAACACTGTCAGGGTTTATTGAAATTCGTACCGTTCCGGTACGAATTTCGTAAGGGTCTAAAACGTTCTTTTCACGTTTTCCTTCATATCTCTGAGGAAAAAAGAGACAGCCGTAAAATTCCTGCTTTCAAATGTTACTAACTCAAATACCTAAAAGTCATTTTCATGGTTTTTTAGAATTCGCACCCAAACGGGCGTAAGCGGCCAAAACGTTCTTTTCACGTTTCCCTTCATATCTCAGAGGAAAAAAGAGACAGCCGTAAAATTCTTGCTTTAAAATATAGCTAACACAAATAGCTAATAATCAATTTCAGGGTTTTTAAGAATTCGCACCCAAACGGGCGTAAGGGAGCCAAACGTTCTTTTCACATTTTCCTTTTTAACTCAAAGGAAAAAAGAGGGACATATTTAAAATTCTTACTTTAAAATGCAACTAACAACAATAACTAAAAATCCTTTTCAGGTTTTTTTTTTTTTTTTTAAATTCGCACCCAAACGGTGGAAAGGGTCTAAAACGTTATTTTCACGTTTTCCTTTATATATATGAGAAAAAAAAAGTGATAGCCATAACGTTCTTGCTTTAAAATGTAACTACCATACTAACTATAACTCAAATAATTTTCAGGTTTTTTTTTTTTTAGAATTCGTGCCCAAACTGGTTTGAGAGACGAAAACGTTATTTCATATATGTCATCATATATCGAAGGAAAACGAAGATAGCCGTAAAAATCTTGCACTAAAAAGTATCGAACATAAATTCATAACAATCTTTTCAAAGGTTTTTAAAAATGGACGTCAATACAGTGTAGTTTACAAAAACTGTTTTACATGTATTTTTTAGTTCTAGAGTGCTGTTAATTTCAGACAAAAATTTTTGTCTACCTGGTGAAAGAGCGAATAATTTTTCAAGGGTTGCTAGATGAAATGCAAAAAGTCTCAAAGGTTTGCCGTTTATAGAGATTTATAGTTAAATTTGGCATAAAAAATTACTTCCCAAAACTGGACCCAGCTTATCGATATCTTAAATATTTGTCGAGAAATTGCATAACCCTACTGTCTGTTTAATTGGAATAGTGGTGTCTATATTCGTGTAAGTAGAGGTGAAGTATAGTTAGAATATGCCTGGAGAGGATTTTAAAACAGTTTTAGTAGACGATTTTAATATAGACTTCAAATTTGAAGAAGTATTTTATGGAACAAGAAAAACAAATACGGCAAACTCGCGGATTATGATGCACATTCCAAACCGTATTTTAAAAAATCAAGTATACTTATAATATGCCTGACGAATATTGTCATGCAGTTTTTGTAGGCGATTAAATCTATTAACAAAAGTATATTCAATATTTATTTACCTATTTTCCATTTGTATTAGTTCGTTTATCAATATCCATTCTGTGCGAATAATAGGTACTTCAGCTAGTCAAGTACAAACTGATTGATAAAAATTAGTGGTTGAAAATCTAACGAAGGAATATGGAAAGTTTGCCGATATATCCTTATGCAGAAGAAAGAAGTCTCCAAAATCAAATATCAAAGTTTTGTAAAATTGTGGTAACAGAAATAATTTAAAAAAATGGTAAATGTAACAGATTTGGTAGCAAATGAAAAATGCTTATCATAAGCATCTTTTTAAAAAGTATTAATGAAAGAAATTAGAAAGCGTCAGGTGGCGATAAACCTTCTGTCAACCCAAACTCATTATTTATCAATTACTTTTAGTGTTAATGTGAGGAGATAGCTGCTGATTTTCTCATATTAGGTTTCTTTAAGGGTGTATTTTGATCAACATCTCCTATCTACAAAAAGCTTTACAACTCTTACGCCACCAATTGATAAATTGGGGGAGACGTAAGTTTTTTTTTTTTTTTTAATAAAACCATTAAAAATTTCTGGTAGATTCATGGGTAACATGAATAGATATATTTTAATAATTTAATAATCTGAGATAAAAATTTAATTTTACGACAAATGGTAGTTTTTAACCATGACTAATTAGATAATATGATTAGGAAATAGATCATAATGAATATAGATTTTGCATGAGAAAGGTATTTTAATTTTAACGTTAAATTTAAAGTACTCTCCAATATTTGTAGCATCCACCAGAAATTTTAAATAGCTTTACTTAATCAAAACAGAATTGTGATAATATCAGCCTCATAGGCGTGGTGATGACGTCAAAGCTTGGTGACGTAGGAGTTGTAAGGATTTATGTGTCTAAGAGGTGTTAAGTAGATTCGTTGAATATTATGAATGAGCTCCTGGGAGGTTTCCTTGTGAGTTCCAACCTTGTTAAAAAAAAAAAAAAAAGGATTGTTACTAGTCAGTCAACTTATTTTTTTTTTTCGTGGGGGGAGGGGGGGGGTGGAGGAGAATTGTGTTGTCCAGTTTTATAGGTCTTTCTTAAATTTATTATTTTTTATTTTGTAGTGAATTCTTAGAGAAATGATTTATGCAGTTCACCGTATCATCGATATATTTCTGAATTTTTCCTGTACGTTGTTACGTACACCAAAAATTCAGATGACTTTGAGTATCTATGGGTAACCATGCTGGATACCCACAGATATATCCAGTATGGTTAAGAATAACAAATATTCATTCATGTCCATTTCAGGCGACTGTGGCGAGAACGAAGAGTACCAAAACTGCGGGACTGCTTGTCAGCCCACCTGCAGCAACCCATACCCCTTCTGCATCCAACAGTGTGTTAAAGGGTGCCACTGCAAGAGTGGATACATTAGGTCTGAGAAAGGCGGCAAATGCATCAAGAGAGAATGCTGCAATAGTAATTTGTTTTGTCTTTATCGGTGTACCGGAAAGTATAGATTATTTTTTACGTTCAATTTAATTAAATAATATTTTTACGAGATTTTAACACTTTGAGGGACACACTGAAAGACCCCCGCTAAAGCACTAAATTATCGCTAACTTCATATTGTAGTACCGATCCAATCAGGTAAAATTGTACTTGTTGTTTGAACGCGTTTGATTGCCATTCGCAATAATGGAATCATTATTTATTCATCAACTCATAGTTCGTCCCTTAAAAAAGATTTTTTTCGCCTGAAAACCGACACCAACACAGTAGCTAAAGTGGTGTTAGTCATCATTTTTAACATTAGATTTGTGGCTAACTATTTCACTTATAGTAACGGGATTTTAAAATTAATTTTTTTAGACAAAGAGCAACATTTTTCTAAATATTAGTGATAGTAAAGGAGGGACCGTATAAAAATTAAATTTCGTGTTTTAATCTGTATACAGCCCCTTATGAAAAACTTGCCACATCTGAATTCTACTCTTAATTTCACGAACTTTTCTAATTGAAAGTATGTTTCTATCGCTTACGGTTTAAAAGATAATCGCTCTAGCATGTATTTTGAAATATCCGGATTTTGTATGTATGTATATACAGAACATGTAACCTGTAAAACGTACGTTTTTAAATGAATGAAACCAAAAAAAAAAAAAAAAAAAAACATCAACGTGTATTTTGTCTCCATTTCACGCAATCAACATACATACATAGTCGTAGCGCATAGTCAGCTTTTGCTAACTTTTATAGTTATTTTTTTCTGAAACTCATTTTCTGTTCTTGTATACATACTGCTCTTCGATATTTCAGGGCGCCCGTGTCCTCTTATAAAATGCGCACCGTATTGTCGTTCGATCATTAAAAACTGTTGCCCGGCGTGCGACTGCAGCAAACCCACAGGTAAGGAGACTTTTTTTATTGTTGGGCGCACGCATGTACACCATCTATGAGCTCCGTGAGAAAGAAATCACACGCAAATAATTTTTTTTTTTTTTTTAAGCACTGGGTTGCTATTTCGCTCAATCCCATATTATTGTCTACGCATTTTTGTCTATGCATTTTTGTCTACCCATTTTTGACTACGCGATCGTGTTGACAGGTTTTGTAGCTGAGAACTTTTAAAATGTGAATGCCGGAAAACGTGGAGAGGGGGCGGCGTTAATAAAATGTTGAAAGTCGCACAAGGTTTGCAATTTTTGATAAGGAATCTCTAAGTTTGGTACCAAAACTCAACAATTTATATTAAAGGGTGAGTATAGTTAGAAAATGCCTGCCGAAATCCTGGTCTGAAATAGTAGGCGATTTTAATATAGATTTCAATTTCGAAGAAGTGTTTTATGGAACAGAAAAGACAAATATGGTACACTCTTAGATTATGATACACTTTTCAAATGGTATTTATAAAGGTGATGTATAGTTTGACTATGCATGGCGAAAATTGTTAAACAGTTTTGGTAGGCGATTTAGTATAGATTTTTAATTCCAAAGAGAAGGGTTTTGTGGAACAAGGAAGAAAAACACATGGATTAGGAAGCCTATTCCATACAGTATTTAAAATGGTGAAGTATAGTTAATGTGCTTGGAGAAGATTGTAAAACAGTTTTAGTAGGGGATTTTAATATAGATTACGATTCCAAAGATGTATTTTATGGAAGAAGAAAGATTTGATTCCTATTTTAACGCGCCCACTCTCGCCAACCTAAAAAATCGGCGCACTTTGGAGAGCTTTGCAGTCATGGGTCTCTTGGAGTTATGCAGAGGTTTCAACGTTCTCATAAGGACAAGATGAAAACTAAAGTGAACAAATTAAAGATAAACGCACCAGTTAAGGAGATTGAAGACACTTAAATATTAAAACTACATTCAATGGCAATCCAAAATAAATAAATAAGTAATGTAATGCTGTAATTATATGTTGTTCCAAATCGCCATTTTAAATCTAAATTACAGTTGCCACATAAATACAAAATATCGTCTGCATATGTTTAATTATCGCCACCTTGGCGAGAGTCGGGGTGTTAAAGTAGGAACCAACCCAAGAAAGAAAAAAACGGCACACCCACGGATTATGATACACATTCGAAACAATATTTAAAACGGTGAAGTACATTTGGAATATGCCTGGTAAAGATTGTAAAATAGTTTCAGGAGGCGATTTTAAGATAGATTTCGATTCCAAAAAAGGGTTTCATGGAACAAGAAAGAAAAATACGGCACAATCAGGAATAATGATACACTTTCCAGCTTAATGGAATAAAGAAAAATAGGGACGACACATAAATAATGATACGCTTTTATTATATAGCACTTTAGTGCGTATTTAAAATCTGAAAGTGTTCAGGAACAGTTCGGATTTTTGCCACCAGGAGCCAATATGGGCGTGTAAGGTTCATTTTTGGGGCAAAATAGGCATAGAAAGTACAGAAAGTTAACATTTTGCAGTACATTACTAGTTGCTTCGTATCGTTATTTACAATCAAAAATTTGTAACTAATTGTACTAACATGCAGATATTATCAAGAGGATTAGGCTAGTTATTATTTTTATTCTCTAGTTATTATGTTTCCGATTGCCTTTTATGCATTCACATTCATTTCAGTGCGGCCCTGTCCTCAAATACGATGCAAAGAAGGGTGTTATCTGGACGAGTCTGCAAAACCTTGCCCAACGTGCAAATGCCCCATGGATCCAGGTGAGATACACAGGCAAATTTATTTGGAGTTTTTAAAAAAGTAGAAAAAATAATATCGTGAACTATTTTTGTCACCTATAAAGCTGTTTAACACCAGCACAGCTGCCAACATTTATACATGTTTTGGAAGATTTTTCACCACAATTTTCATAGAGTTTTATTTTCAATTGATCCCAAAAAATAGTAAAAGTTGGACAGCTATCCCACTTGCATTCCGGCGTTTTCTTTATGCTTTCAATTTACGGAGAGCGGTCAAAAACACCAATAGTTTTCAAAGGTGAAAATGACCCAATTTTTTAGAGTTATACAAATTTAAAACTCTTAATGAGTGCGTTTTTAACACTTTCCAACAAGGTTGAAAAGTCTTTAAGATTTCGGTTTGTCTGTCTGTCCGTCCGTCCGTCTGTGCTCTAACTCCCGTAAATATGTATCGACTTCTATGAAATTTATATATGTTATTCTTATTTACTGTACCATGTATCCTATTAAAATGGTGCATGTAGCATTTATAGTTCTTCTACAGGAGATCTCAAAAGACTTCCAATGAATTACGCTCTACGGGCAGTTATTCTTTAGAGCGTATTTTAGAGGTATTCTGCTATTTGAAATGAAACAAAATTCGTATGTGTAATTAAGGACTACAAGATTAAGCTTTCTGTGGACGTCTGGTATCGTCAATAGTTCTACAGGAACAAAATACTTCCCATGCATTACGGTCAATTGCAGTATAGAGACAGGCATCCATTTAAAACATAATACTATCCTACAACATAATTAGCTAATAATCCGACGACAATCGTAGCCTCCCTCAAAAATTGCGCCAAAATTCGCCAATGTTGGTGACTTTTCGGATAAATCACCTAATATGGTGCGAAAAATGAACGGAGCTTTGAGATAGTTTAACTTTTTCCAACAAAGTTGAAAAGTGTTTATGATTTCGGTTTGTCTGTCTGTCCGTCCGTGCTCTAATTCCCGTAAATATGCATCGATTAGTACGAAATTTATGTATGTTCTTCTTATCTCTGTACCAGGTACCTTATTGAAAATGGTGCATGTCCCATATGTGTCCATTTAATAGGATGTGTCCATTTAATTTTGCATGTTCCATATGTGTGCACATGTTTAATGGATTTTTTGAGGATAGCTCAAAACATTCCCGATACATTACCCTCTATGGGCAGTGATTCGTTAAAGTGTATTTTAGAGATATTTGGCTATTTAAAATGAAGAAAAACTGATATATGTTCTTAAGGACTACAAGGGTTTACAAGGACTACAAGGACTAAGGACTTAAAATAATTCCTAAGAACCCTACTTTTATCCGAGATATTACATTTTCTCATGCAAACGGGGCTTAAAAGTTAGACCTGTCCTTAATCATGTTAAAGGTTAATAGCCTAATTAATACTGTTGACTAATTGACTATTTTTTAATATAATATAAGAACGTTATAATTATAATAATGTTCTAATTAATAGATAGAATGTTAAAGATTAATAGTATAATCATATTAAAATTCAGGAAATTAAAATATATATATATATATATATATATTGGCTAAAGTTAGGCATATCCATCTGTCCTAGCCTGTTTGTAAAGTATGCTGTTCCGAAACGATAAATATAAGTTGGATATTTGTCGGCTACTGTAATTCCTGTCTTTAAAACAAAACTAGTACACCTGACAAAATCGTCTTTCAGGCTGAATGTCTTGATAATCTGACCGTTTTCCCATTGAGCCTGGAATATTTTTGCTATTTGCATTGTGCTGAAACTGGGATTTTAGGAGGAATTATAGACGTGATTTTATTTAAGTTTATGCAGTTACAAAAAGTTATTTTTTTGAAACTTAATACACATAACCTTTTCGAAATCGACATAAATCTCAAATCTCAAATTGAAGAAAAATCTCAAAGTTTAAAGAAAAGTGAAAAGTTTAAAAGAAAACATATTACAATTAAAAACGACAAGTAAAGCACGCACTTTAAAATAATTTTTCGTATAAAAGCCTTAGTCCCAATCTGTGTTTTAATAATAAAGCATTGATGCCACCGATAAATGATATCAAAAAACTTTTATAGATAAATGATGTCCTACAACTTCTCTTCAGATAAGTAAATTAAAAAAATATTCATTAATTCAATATGGGAAATTCCACTAACAACATTTTTTTGTGGAACAGAAAATAAAAATAAAATAACGGTAAACAAAAATAAAATCAGTGTGCCAGAGTTGTAGTAGCCAGTATGCAGAGTTTTCACATTTACAAGAGTTAAAATCACTTTAATCGATATTTTTGAGAAAAATCGTTTCATTAAAACCAATTCAAGTATTTGCTTCACACGTGATACACAAGGAATTGTTTTGGGGAGTGCACTGGCCACAAACCTTTTGCCACAACTAAGGCTCGAACTACGGGCCATTTTATTACAGGGGGCACCCAAAGGGGGGTCAGCGTTGCTCCCTACGAATGAACGGACAATTTAGCACCCAAGTCCATGCCGGGAAACGAACCCAGACCCAAAGTGTGATAGAATGGTTCTTCAGCAACTACACCACCTGGGCGGCATACATGGGGAATGCAGAGGTGCCGTATATTGGTAAAATAGTTTAAATTATGTGAAAAAAGTAAATGATTGATTTTGAATATTTCTTAACAGGAATAATAATAATAATAATAATAATAATAATAATAATAATAATAACTTCATTTTCAGCACAGTTACATAGCAGAATGAAAGATTTTGAACAATGTTAAAATCAAATTTCTGGAATGTTTTCTGTACATTATGATACTGAATTTAATATTTTTAAAATATTGAAATGCATCTTCTTGAATTTATTTCTAGGTTGTAACAATTGTCCTCAAATTAAATGTGGTCCGGGATGCTACCTCGATTCATCAATCAAACCTTGCCCATTGTGTGTGTGCTTCCAGAAATCTTCAGGTATTGGCTCCTTCACGAATTTTGTTGTGTATCTTCTGCAAATTAGGCTTAACGGTGGAAAATCTTCCGTAATCCAGGGTAATTTGCTCAGCGGTGGTTTTCGTCTTTGCAGTAACTTCTGCAAAATTCGACAACCGTTCAGAAAGGGTTAAACCAGCGCTTCTGCTCCTAAGTTTCCAATACAGCGTATTCGTCGCGGGCCCAAACATCAGGATGCTAGCGAAGTCACGGTTCTTATTATTAGGGTTTATATGGAATTTTGAATGGTTTATATAGGTATACAGGGTTTTGATAAGTTCGGCGGGACGGATCAAAAGCCGTGGCTGGCCACATCCGGCCCGCGGACCGACCGCTGCCCATATGTGTTATATCGTATAATAATACAAATAATTAAAAAAAAATTGGAGACACGTTATTCTAAGTTAGCAATTAAGCCATAAACTGTACACATGAAAAGTTCCTTTTCTTCATTACATCGCAATTAACCAAAATTATTAATCAAAATACACGGATCAAAACAATACAAACAGAAACTGAAAACACAATTAAACAAGCCATACTTTATAAATTTAAAGGGCCGATTTTCATTTTTCAACGTTTACAATATGTATGAATATCAAAGAATTTTACAACTGTTTATGCAATCAAAATAAAATTTTTTGATATACCAGATACATGAACATTACATTTGACATAAAGGTTCAACTGTAGTGTTCAAACAAAATTGCTGGTCCTGATGTAAGGACATTAAAAAACAATTTTTTAACCTGTGAAAAGTGACACCAGGTTTCTTTACATCTGATCTGTAAGTGCAATCAATAACACAACAGGCCACCATCTCTATTTCAAAACATAGATTTAGTAAAACAAATCTCTATCACCATACATTAACAAGCGCTTTCAGTCATCTTCTGTGCTCCAATTAAAAGAAACTAGTTCCGCGGCGGAAACTTTCTGAAAACGGATGTGTGCCGGTTGCTCTCTCCACTTTCTTCTGTGCAGGGGCTTAGCCAAGGGGGGGGTTAGGGGGGTCATAACCCCCGCCATGAGGAATTTTTTGCCATACAAAATGCATATTCTTCATTACATTATCATACACGCATATACATATATATTAGTTACAATATTCGTAACCCCCCCCCCCCCTATGAAAAATTTCTGGCTACGCCCCTGCCTCTGTGGGTTAAACCTTCTTTATGCAGATACAGAAGAAAAATACTTCCACAAATGTGTTTTACAGTTACGATGGGGAAAAAATATGCATATTGGTAAACATTTTCAAACACAGATGCCTTACATGCACAGATTACGGAATGAAAGTCTATCCTTTTATTGTTTGAACTATCACTCATCACTACTTTAAAAATAGCACATGGACGCAAAATTGGATAGAAAATTAACTCTTTGAGGTCTGAGCTATTTCGGCCACATATCTTTTTGGCTTTTGGTGCTTTTAATGATTTAAAAAAATATTCTGAAGATAAATATTTTGATATTTTTTTAAAAATTCATAAACTCGCGAAACTGTTCTTACTCATAATGGACCCATTCAAATGTTCTAAGAATAAATATTTAATCAGAAATTATTGGAAAATGCATGTTTTAAATTTTTTTTTTTAAGGTGCTCCTAAGAAAACGTATATTTTTTAACATAAAATTTCAAAGATACTCAATATAAATTTACCTTTAGACTTTACGTCTATTTTTACTGCATAAATGGCAGAATAATGAAATGTTTCATTGACATTTTACGACAATTCGACAATTTTCCATTACGACAATTTGTTCAAAATTGACGGGAATTTTAACACTTTGAGGTCTAAGCCCGAGAACCAATCGGGTTGCTATTTTTCGGCGAAGCGAACTAAACCCGAGAGTTTCACGGGGTCAAATTTGAACGCTCTGAGCTATAAAAGCACCGACTACTTAGATTTGCCCTCTTTCCAAATATTATGTGCGAATCTTATTAAAAGAATCGAAGTTATTAAAAAAATATATAGATAGCAAAACCAAACAAAATGAAATATATGAAACGTTCTAGAATTATAAGTTACTCTTTGAATATTCGGCAACCAATGCAAATTTTACTAAATAATGTTTATTTCCAAATAAAATCCACTTTCAGGTATTTGTACAACACTATGTAAATTTATACTGGGTAAGTCTTTGAGATTTTATGTTAAAAATTGATGTTTTCTTATGAGCATCTTTAAAAAAAATACTTTAAAACGTACATTTTCTAATAATTTCTTATTAAATATTGATTCTCAGTACATTTGAATGGTTCCTTCATCATGGATAAGAACAGTTTCGCGAATAAAAAAAAATCAAAATATTTATCTTCGGAATAGTTTTTAAAACATCATTAAAAGTGCCTACAGCCCCCAGTCCATACGGTGATATGCGTCCAAAATAGCTCTGAGCTCAAAGTGTTAATTTTCTATCCAATTTTGCGTCCATGCACTGTTTTTTTAAAGTATATGATGAACGATAGTTCAAACAATAAAAGGATAGAGTTTCTTTTCTTAATCTGTGCGTGTAAGAGATCTGTGTTTGAAAGTGTTTTCTAAAATGTCCCCCCCCCCACCCCCACCCACCCCATCGTAACTGTAAAACACATTTGTGTTCGAAAGCGTTTCGTAAGGTGGGGAGTATTTTTCTTCAGTATCTGCAAAGAAGGTTTAACCCTTTCTGGACGGCTGCCAGAATTTGCGGAATTTACTGCCAGGGCGCAAACCACCGCTTCGCAGGTTTCCCTGGAGAGCGGGAAATTTTCACCGTTAAGCCTAATCTGCATGGGAGCCTTAAAAATCACATTGCATTACAAATGGATTTTTTTTCTGCAAGATAAAAAACATAAAAAAGCTTGCATATTATATTCTGCTTATTGTCATGAGTAATTTCAACATAAAACTTAGAAAAATGTTTTTAAGTTTTTTCAAAAAATTATCAATCTGTTATACTTGAATAAGTTATTGTGTTTTATATATCGGATACGTTTTGCATTATATATTTATTTTCATGCTTTTTTCTGTTAGGTGAGTTCGAACCCTCCGAAGATCAAGTTCAGTACGAGTCAAGCGATGATTCCATCGTTGAAGATGCTGGACCAGATGAATCCTTGTTTGAGCAACTAGACGATAATGCAGAAGATGGGGAAGCAACAGAGCAAAGAGAGTCCTACGGAGGCAGTGAGGATGGCGATTTCGAAACGGATGAAGATTCCGAAAACTAATTAAGACTTGACGATTTCACTTGCATTTCATCAGCAATGGAGCGATAAAAATCGATGAAATGCAGTGCGGAAAAGAAAGAAAAAAAAAAAAACGACTGAAAACTTAAAATTGTATCGAAAGCATATAGAATAATTGAAATAAAAAGCAAAGAACGAATTGATTTTTGTTTCTATTTTCTTTTCTCCAAAAAATGTTACTCAGCTTTACTATATTTTAATTAATAGAGTACTAAATAATTACACTCTTCAAATCTGAGTCGAAAAAATGCTGTTTTTCATCGTAATTTTTGACGTCATAGCTTGTTTGCCTAATTTTACAACTACTAAAATGACGTAATAATAATAATAAAATCTATATTTAGATAATTATTTTGTGAGAGGGCATTTATTTAAAATAGTTCTCCATAGCTGTCAAATTCTACAGAATATAACTAATCTTTTTTTGTACACAGTATATTTTTAAAGAATTTTTTCAATAATGTGGAACACTCAAACGCATGGCGCAAAATTTTGCTGTATTTTAAGCCGAAAATTCTTGTTTAAAAATGTGGTGAATTATATTCCGCAGTAGTTGCCAACTAAGGTTCCCTACACACAAACACGTACTGGTGCACAAATATGTAGAATGCATGGATGTGAAATTTGAAATCGTAACTGAACCCAGTGATTGCGCAAGCGCAAAGTTGGGCCTCAGCGGAGCGTTCATTCTGGGAAAAAACGTCGATCAAAGAATGAGTCTTCTCCGTTGCGTCTTTTTAAATCAGAGATCCTTAAACTTATGCAGTCCGGGGAACCCTTTTAAACATTTCCCGCCTTCCGGACCCTATCCAAACGCAAGTCATTCTACGACGTTCTTGAGACTTAATTTCTGGCACAATTATCTCATTGGCACCATACGTTTTAATAAGTACCGGTAAAAATGTGTCGCTTGCTCATTTATTGAGATGAACATATTTATTGCGATATAGAATAAAAACATAATGAATAAAAATATAGTACAATAAACAGTATTTTAAAAATTACAAATCATAATATATTAAACTCATAAAAACATTTCTTGGTCAAATATTGGATTATAATTATAATGTTTAATGCAAATAACGTTATGAGATAGGTGCAGATGCTTTCTTAAAACCAGAACCTGAATTTCGGGCAATATTTTGGAAAGTTTCATTCTGCGATCCACCTCTGTGCAAAGTTTCTTATCTTGATTTCATATATGAAGGGCGTAGATGCAAAACTCACACTCTCGACTTTTGCAAAACACATTATTTTCATATTTAAATATAAATTCTAGCCTTACCAGAATTATTACAGGTCTAGGACTACGTGCAAGTACTTGGTATGGCAATAAATGTAGTTATTAAAATTAAATATAAATAATGCGCAAATTCAACTCAAATAAAAAACTACTCATGCATTGACTAAAATTTCGGGTGGGGGAAGGTTAAACCCCGACGATCCCCTGCACTACATGATGAAGTTAATGAAAAAACGGTACTTTTTATGGAACTGTCAGAAAAAATTCTTCAAAATGGAATTTCGCAGCAAAATTTTTCGAAAAGTGATGCATTCTGAGAAATTTTCGATTTTCAAGAATTTTTTCCAAAAGCCTCGTAATTGATGCAGATTTATTGTTTATACTGGAGCTTGTAAGGAGACATTCTAAAAAAATTAAGCGCTTGGCAATGTCAGCTATTTTTTTTTGTGCCCCAAAATCACATAGTTTTATCCAAATACTAGAGGAGTAACTAGGGTTTTCAGCGCCTGGGGACAACTGAAAATTTTGCGCTCTCTCCTATTTGCCAAAATGCAATGGAGAAGGTTTTATCTACAATTTGCCGCCCCTTAGGAGCTATGCCCGTGCAAGAATGATTCCTTACCTTCACGAACAACAGTTAAATACCATTCCCACTTATTTACGTACTCTCCATGTCATCCAGACGAGTTCACTGAAAAATGTGTTGGTGGTCATAATGTTTGACTCGTCAGAATAATGGAAACATACGTGCATAAAAACATTTGCTTTGACCTGAAGATTTGCAAAGTCCCAAATGAATTTATTTGTACAACATATAACATCGTGCGCAATACGCAACAAATCTATTGAAATGCTTTTTTTTAGTAACTGTATTATTGTTGGTTTTATAAAGGAATTCTAAAACACGTTGAAAGCGATTTTTAGGCATTTGTGTTCGTTACATTTGAAAGCAAGAACTTTACGGTTTCCTCCTTTTCCCAATAACATATGAAGGGAAATGTGAAAAAAAACCGTTTTGACTACCCCTCCCCTTTGGTAGGGAATTCTAAAAATATCTTGAAAACGATTTTTAATAGGGATCGACCGATAGTATCGGCGCCGATAACTCCTATTTTTTTAGGTGTCGATAGCAGTTCTTTCATATTTTAAAAGTATCGGGAAAGTATCGGTTCCTGATACTTTCATCCATTTTTACCGATACTTTTAAAGCGATACTTCGCTTTTCAGAAGAAAACCACGCAGGCGCAATACCATTCTAGAATCTTCATTTTGGTAATGAGATGAGAGGCGTCGTTTCATTGGCACATTTGTTTGCCCGACTGTTTTCGAAATGCTCCCCCCCCCCCCTAACCTTTGCTAAATATGGATGTACCATCATCATATGTGGTGGACGACATTATGGATAAAGAAACGTTAGATCACTGTTTAATAAGGCAGTCGTCTATTCTATTAAAATATTTTGATTTGGTGCCTAAAAGTAAATACCCTATCAACATAGATTGCAAAAAATAGATGTCAAGTGGTAGGCTATAATTTTACTTCAGCTTTATAAAGGTTTATTTCCTCTCTGTGTAGATTCAAAAAAGAGCTCATTCATATTTATATATATATATATATATATATATATATATATATATATATATATATATATATGCTTTTCATATCGTTGGAGAATGTCTAGCTGTAGATATAGATTTCCCGCTTAAGAGACATGCTTTAAATGTTTATTTTTAAAAAAATGGCGCAAGGACATCTGATTCGACTTGGGTATGATATCGATATCAAAACTGATGGGGGATGCGATCCATGCCATCGTTTGATAGTTCAGGTGGTTGGTCATATTCATGAATGACCTCTAATTTAAATAATTTATTTTAGAGCAGTGTCAGCGTTTATATCAACCGTGTCAAACTATGATTAAAATCAACCCTTTAAAATTTTCATATTATGAGTTTGCGGCGGATATTAAACCGAAACTAGCCAAACGACTGTCTAACACCCTTTCGAAAAAGTATTCGAGTGTAAGTCCCATGTCAGTTTCATATTTAAAATTTTGTTCTCTGTAAAAGCGAATCATGCCACACAAGGACGAATCCAGAAACTTTTTTCGGAGGGGGCGCAAATCGTGAATACTCGTTTTATCTAGTGTAAAGGCTACTTAATATTGGTGAAAGCCCCATTTATCTAGTGTAAATATATTTTTCTCGGAGGGGGGCGCTCCCCCTGCGCCCTTACCCGGGATCCGCCTTTGCCACACAACAATAAATTCTAATATTTATTTTAAATTTTGTGTTTTTTACTAAACTAATTAGTTATTTACAAAACGGAATTAGGAAATATGACTCTTACTGGAATACTTTTTTGAGTGGTTTTATTGTCTCAATATAAATGCTCTTTAAAAGTCCTCAGACCTAGGCACCTCAATTGTGTAGACTTCCCATAGCACAATACACGCATTGTAAATGCTGCATAATGTACAAGTATCCTGAGAAAAACAATATAGTAATTTGGATAAACTAAAAATTAGTTAAATTCGAAACCGTAATTAATATTAACCAAATAATGAACTATAAAAAAAACTATTTAATAAAACTTATTTAATGTTTTAGGAATAATTTCATTGAACTACCACAATAAGGTTAAATTTCAGAAATGGGCGTCATCAAACTTTTTTCCTTGCGACTACATCACTGCTTTCCGACATTGATCTCGAATAAGTACATACGGCGACTTGAAATTGGCAGAGAGGCGCGAAAATAACTTCTGGTGTTCACCGGTATTTTACAGACAATGGCATAACAGTAGTACAGTAGAGTCTCGCTTATCCGGCATAAAGAAGCCGGCACACTGTCGGATAAGCGAAAATATCGGATAATTGGGAGGAGTCAAGAAAAAGCGTCTTAAACGTTAAGCTACATTGAATCTTGGAACATAATACTACATATATATGCTATATTACAGATTGCTATCTGGCATCATAGTCAGGATCTACAAATACAAGAAAACAATGGAAAAAATGAATTGAAAAATAAACTTACAGTCACATAATTATCTATGGTCTGCATTTACGAGTGCTGTATGTTACTCTTTAAGACCTGTGAGGCTTTAAAGAAATTTTTCATGGTTGTCTATATTTCCTGATGAGTGCCGTTTCATCGGTGCCAAGTCTCGCCATCTTTTCAGTATTATTATGTCAATTCCTGTAGCTTCCGTAATCTTGGAGCTTCGCCCGACGTTGGATAATACGGAATGTCGGATAAATGAAGGTCGGATAAACGAGACTCTGCTGTATATCAGGACGAGCAAGATATCACAGTCTCCCAGGACCCCTAAAATGACACTGTCGTAAGCTCGTAATATTTATTCAAAAAAAAAATTTTTTTTAGTTGTATTCAATTCATTTAAGTTACCCACTGAAGTACATACAAAAATAAATAAAACAGGTATCAAATTTAACGGTATTGGTGAGAAAAAATAACAGCTCTGTTTAGTCACAATTACGCCCACAACGATATAGTTACGCCACTGTTTACGAATATGCTATTTTCATGACGATTTCGAGGGTGGCAATCGCAAGCTGATCATTTTAGTCTTATGTTTTTAATTTTTTCTTTTTATTTAGTGTTCTTATTTCTACTAAGGTAACTGCCTACCATTAAAAGACAATTTACTGTCAAAAATTAGATTTTTTTTTCTTTTTTTTTGGGAGGGGGGGCGAGGGCTAAGTGTTAAAGTGTAATATTTAAGCCTTCGAGATACGTTTGAAGAATTTTAGGATTAGTCAGCCGGAAATATAGGTAGCCGAAAAAGATAGTCTGACAACCTAGAACAGGTTAAGTTCTCTAAAAATACTTTACTTGGTAGGGGAACTATTTGAGGGTTCTAACGCACATCTGGAGAAAACCGCCCGAAACTCTAGACCAATACATCGAGAGCCACGCGAGGAGAAATAATTCCGAACCTGCACACTTCCGATATTTCCCAATGTTCAGCTTTTTATAAATTCGGCCATTGGTCGGCATGATTGAATAGAAAAGAAAGACTTTAAATACAGTACATTCACGTCAAAGTATCTTCTTTTTAATGCTTTTTCACGTCATGCGTCACGTCACGGCTTTTTCTTTTTAATGCTTTCTACTGGGCTCACAAATTTCATCATGGTGTCATTCATTTTAACGAGAACTACACTCTCGTTACAAAAACTACCCAAAATACAGATGTAGATTTAAATGACATTAAATTATGTAAAGTATCAGTATCGGCTATTTCTAAAAATGAATTTATAAGTAAAGTATCGGTATCGGCCATCGGTGAAAAACCCTAATTTTTAAGCATTTGTGTTCGCTACATTTGAAAGCAAGAATTTTACGGCTTTCTCTTTTTCCTAATGACATATGAAGGGAATTGTGAAAAAAAAGGTTTTGACTCCCCATCATCGTTCGGAAGGGAATTCTGAAAAAAAACCTTGAAAACGATTTTCAGGCATTTGTATTCGCTACATTTGAAAGCAAGAATTTTACGGCTTTCTCTTTTTCCTAATGACATATGAAGGGAATTGTGAAAAAAAAGGTTTTGACTCCCCATCATCGTTCGGAAGGGAATTCTGAAAAAAAACCTTGAAAACGATTTTCAGGCATTTGTATTCGCTACATTTGAAAGCAAGAATTTTACGGCTTTCTCTTTTTCTCAAAGACGTATGAAGGGAAATGTGGAAAGAACGTTTTGGCGTAATTCTTGAGGGAGGCACGTGACCGTGGTCGGACCACTACCTATTAACTATGTGGTTGGACCTTGGACGGTATTGTGCTCTAAATGGATGAATGTCCCTAAAATTGCCATTGACCGTAATGTATTGGAAATCTTTTGAGTGTTCCTGTAGCAGAACTGTAAATGATAAAGAAACTTTTTCCGATGGAGAAATTCATTTTGTAACCCTTAACAGCATATATTACTTCTGAGTCATTTGAAGTAGCCTAATACCTCTAAAATATGCTTTAATGAATTTCTGCCCATACAGCTTAATGTATTTAAAATCTTTTGGGCGGCTCTGTAGATAAACTATCCAGTCGAGTGGAACCGAAAGGGGAGATGCACAACTAGATGTTACAACAATCCTGAACATAAAATTTGAACATTCTACGACTAATAGTTTGTGAGATATACTAGTTACATACATACGTACGCACGAACGAATGTACATAGTACGTACATACGGACGGCATGGAAAAACTTTTCAAAATAGGCTTGCCGTTTGTCAAAATGGGTTGCAGACACATTAATATGACCGTGCATGCTAGTTCGTGAAATCCTAAAAAAGTGGTTCCTACAAATGAGCATCGACTGTATTAGTAAGTGAAGTATTTAGCAGTAAATTAGCAACAGTGTGTTCAAAGAAAGAATAAATTCGAAAATATGAATAAGTATAGCACGTGTAGTTCAAAGAAAGAATAAATCGAAAATATTTGAAATATTACTAAATATTTCAAATAATATATAAGCTAATTTTTTCTGTATATAGTAATGGGGAGAAAAAAGAAACTTTTAATAAATATTTCAAAAAGTGCAAACTAAAACATATTTTGCACTTTTTGAAATATTTAGTAATATTTAAAAAAGTGTAAAATATGTTTTAGTTTGCACTTTTTGAAATATTTATTAAAAGTTTCTTTTTTCTCCCCATTACTATATACAGAAAAAATTAGCTGGATGTGTCAAGGCTGAACCCAGAAAAAAATTTAGTGGGAAAGAGAAGGGGGATGTACGATAAAATTAAATTTCGCGGAGGGGGGGGGATATGTAGCGATAATATTTTTCAACTTTAATTGATCTCCAGAATCAACTAAAATATAAAACTACTCATGCATTGACTAAAATTTCGGGTGGGGGAGGGTTAAACCACGTGGCACACCTGGCTAGCTGCTATGGCCTTGGAGCGCATGTACACGCAAACGCACACTACACACACTTACAGTACAGGGTGGCCATAATTAAACTGCAAATGTTCAAGGGGTGCTAGAGAGAAAACTAGCAGGAATATTCCAGTGAAACTTGGTATCTACACGTTTCAGAACATGCGCAAGTCAAATATGCAATAAAAAAATCGCCATTTTCACCCGATAGATGGCGCTATATCGTGTTTCAATGCTTATGGGCGTCATATATGCAAATTTTAAGCCTATCGAACATTGTAAAAACAAGACCACATTGTGTAATGGTCAATCATGACTCTAAGAAGGAACGTGCATTGTTAGTGAAGATATTCTATCAGAATGGTAGCAATTATTCGGCTACTCTGAAAGAATACCGGCGTATGAAACGATTAAGAAGAGGTCCAATGATGTCAATGAGAAAAAAATAATGGTTTAAATGTTTTTCAAAGCGTCTTTATAAATTGTTAAATTTGTGATTTCAATTTACGTTAATTTTTGATTGCACGTTACTATAAACATTTAATTACTGAAGCGAAATGTAGGGAATTTTGATAAACTGTAAATAATGTTTTATATTGTCTATATGCCTCTTAGAATGTCACTATGCTCTGTCTATCGGTTTTGGAAGTTGTATATGCCACCGGTGAGCTTTGAAATACGGTACAGCGCCATCTATCGGGTGAAAATGACGATTTTTTATTTTTGCATATTTGAATTGCGCATGTTCTGAAACATGTAGATACCAAATTTCAGTGAAATATTCTCGGTACTTTTCTCTCCAGCACACCTTGAACACTTGCAGTTTAATTATGGCCACCCTGTATTTCTCGGGGTTCATGAATTGTGATAAAGTAGTTCTTTATATTGCTCTCAGATGACGCCACCGACCATTTTTGGTTGCTTTCTAGAAATAGCTATGCGTACGGATAACAGAAGGCGACACCAATCTAAAATTGCTTCAGAAATACATGTAAACAAATAAACTAATTATGTCAAGCGCTTCAAATTTTTTAGAATGCCTCTTTATAAGCTGTATTATGTAGGGAAATAAACGATAAACCTGTATCAGTTACGAAACTTTTAGGAGAAATTCTTAAAAATCGAAAATTTTGCAGAATGTGTCACGCTGCAAGAATTCGCTGCTCATTTCGATGGTTAGGATTTTTTTTCTAAAAGTTTCACTAAGGACACAGTTTTCATTTATTACAGTATGCAATGAAGCGTATGCAGAATCATTCTGAATTCTGGTATGTCTCAATTAGTTTATTTTAATTAGTGTACCAAAACCGTGAAACAGGTTTTGTTTCTTGGGACTGCTCATAAATTTGCCTCACTGTCTTGGTACAGAAATATAAAAAAACGAATTGAGCCAGGGACTCGAAAACATTCAGTGTGATCCTTTATAAGCTGCACTATTACATGATGAAGTTAATGAAAAAACAGTACTTTTTATGGAACTTTCAGAAAAAATTCTTTAACATGGAATTTTGCAGCAAAGTGTTTCGAAAAGTGATGCATTCTTCAAAATTTCCAATTTTAAAGAATTTTTTCTAAAAGTCTCGTAAATGATACAGATTTATCGTTTATTTCAGCGTATACTGCAGCTTGTAAGGAGACATTCTAAAAAAATTAAGCGCTTGGCTTTGTCAGCTTTTTGTGCACAAAAATCACATAATTTTATGCAAATGCCAGAGGAGTAGCTAGCATGGGCACCGGCAGAATATTTCCCAGGGGGGGGAGGGCAAAGACTACTTCATGTTGGAAAGAGCAAAAAGCAAGGGAAAACACTGCATGCAAAAATCCAGGGGGGGGCATTGCCCCCCCCCCTTGCCCTATGTTGCCGGCGTCCATGGTAGCTAGGGTTTTCAGCGCCCGGTGATAACTGAAAATTTTGCGCCCTCTCCTATTTGCCAAAATGCAATGGAGAAGGTTTTATTTACAATTTTTCACCCCTTAAGTTCTGTGCCTGGGAACAGATGTTGCCCCTTGCCCCCCCCCCCCTCTAGCTACGACACTGCCAAATACCACCACCGTTAAGGAAATAGCGGTTACACGCAACAATGAAGTTCAGAATCTATATATAAAGATATCAACATTTATTGGTTTTTGGCAAACTTTAACGCTTTTGATACATTTCAGGAATTCATAAAAAATATTTTTTATGAGTAATAAAAATATAGTTTAAAAAGCGAAAAATAATTCTTAATATAGAAATAAATTAATGAACGAAAAATAGTATTATCGTGAAAAAAGCGCGGGGCCCTTTGTGCTATATTTTTTGTATCATTTTTGTACTAATCGTACCAATCGAATATTCTCAAGAACTGATATATGGAGCACCACACGCTTTTTTCACAATAATACTATTTTTCGTTCATTAATAATTTATTTCTATATTAAGAATTATTTTTCGCTTTTTAGTTAGTTCAATTATCACTAAAGCGTGTTTTTTGGTTTTTTAAACTAGATTTTTATTTTCCACTTTTTAGCTCGATTTTCTATAAAAGCGTGTTTTTTAGTTTTTTTTAAAACTGTATTTATTTAAAATTTATTTAAAATTTTCGATATCTGTCATAAGACACTAAGGACCACTAAGTTGGAAAGTACAAACTGTGAGATTACTTATTTTCACTGTACACCAGTGGCGTAGCCAGGATTTTATTTCGGGGTGGGCTGGGTATCAAATTTAAAGCTAAAGTTCAATTGTAAGCTAAATATCAAATTTTAAGCTAAGGAAGCGGTCCCATTTCGGGGGGGCGCAGACCCCTGAGCCCCCCTCTTTCTACGCCCCTGCTGTGCACCAAAGTATTAATCAACCTGCAGTTAAATGCTACCTTCCTCACTAAAAAGGAAAAATAGGTCTCTAATCAACAAATAAAAGCGTGTTAAAAAGAATGGCCTTAACATGTTCTTGTACTCAACTCTTCCATAATGTTGATGGATCACGATATTTTGTAAAAATAAAAATATCGCCGTGCCCAGGATTCGAACCTGGGTTATTGCGGCCACAACGCAATGTACTAACCACTATATGATCAAGGCCACAGTAAAAAAAGGTTTTCTTAAGATTGTAATCTTTGGAAGTGTTCCTACTTTCAATCAGGATAAGAAATGAGGAAATTATTTAATCCTGGCGATCCTGATCAGGATAATAAGATAAACTTATAAAATTATTGTACTGTCACCGGTTCTTCATAAATGTACCAAATTTAAATTAAATCTGACCATTTAAAGAGTGCCAAATTTGAGTTCAAAGCAGTCGGTTACAAACATGCATACAGGTGAAGCTAGTAAATAAAAGCGTGTTAAAATCATGATAATGGGATAAACTTATCAAATTATTGTATTGTCATCGATCTTTGATATATCTACAAAGTTTAAATTAAATCTGACCGTTTAAAGTGGGTCAAAATCGAGTTCGAAGGAGTCGCTTACAAACATACAAGCATACAAACATACATACAGGTGAAGCTAATAAAAGCGTGTTGAAAATAAATAAACAAAATGTAAATGAATCACAAGTATTCGAAAACTAAGCAGAAACAGACTCTATATTTTTGGATAGATGAGTAGTGCAGTTTTTTTTATATTTTTGATTTATTATTTTTTTATCTACATTTCTTAACAGATGAGCATGTTCCAGTTGAATGTGAGTGTTCATGGCTACTTAAATTTAAAAGGTTAAAAAAAATGAGATAAACGGGTTTTGCAAAAAATTGTCGTCAGAGACTTTTCTAAGAGCTCGCGCAAAATGTTGAGCCACAGCACACAAAGGAGCATTCAAAGACTGGAAGCAACGATGGGCGACGAAGGGGAGTCGCTTCCGCCGAAATTTTACAATGATGACAGCGAGTAAGAGCCCATACGAGGTCTTCCATAAATAAGAAACAGATTCTTCGGTAAATTTTGACCCCCTCCCCGTTTCTGATGAACAGCCAAACGTTCGTTTCACATTTCTCTTCATATCTCAAAGGAAAATAAAAGATAGCCATAAAATTCTTGCACTAAAATGTAACGAACACAAATACCTAAAAAGCATTTTCAGGGTTTTTTTGAATTCGCATCCAAACGAGTATGGTGAGCGAAAACGTTTTTTAACGTTCTTCCTCAATTCCCTTCTTATGTCATTGAGAAGAAACAGAAAGCCGTAAAATTCTGGCTTTTAAATGTAGGGAACACAAATGCTTAAAAATCGTTTTCAAGGTTTTTTACTTCCTTGTACGGAGTATAAGGAAGTAATGTGATCCCAGAAAATTTCGGAGGACAAATGCGGAACGGGGAAGGGTCAAAAACGGGAGGGGGTCAAAATTTACCGAAAACAGTGTTTCTTATTTATGGAAGCCCTCGTGTGGGCTTTACCTTACTGGATGTCATCATTGTAAAATTTCGGCGGAAGCGACTCCCCTTCGTCGCCCATCGTTGCTTCCAGTCTTTGAATGCTCCTTTGTGTGCTGTGGCTCAGCATTTTTGCGAGCTCTTAGAAAAGTCTCTGACGACAATTTTTTGCAAAACCCGTTTATCTCATTTTTTTAACCTTTTAAATTTAAATAGCCATGAACACTCACATTCAACTGGAACATGCTCATCTGTTAAAAGGTGTAGATAAAAAAAATAATTAAAAAAAAAACTGCACCACTCATCTATCCAAAAATATAGAGTCAGTTTCTGCTTAGTTTTCGAATACTTGTGATTCATTTGCATTTTGTTTATTTATTTTCAACACGCTTTTCTTAGCTTAACCTGTATGTATGTTTGTATGTTTGTAACCGACTCCTTCGAACTCGATTTTGACCCACTTTAAACGGTCAGATTTAATTTAAACTTTGTAGATATATCAAAGATCGATGACGATAGAATAATTTGATAAGTTTATCCCATTATCCTGATTTTAACACGCTTTTATTTATTAGCTTCACCTGTATGTATGTTTGTAACCGACTGCTTTGAACTCAAATTTGGCACACTTTAAACGGCCAGATTTAATTTAAATTTGGTACATTTATGAAGAACCGGTGACAGCACAATAATTTTATAAGTTTATCTTATTATCCTGATCAGGATCGCCAGGATTAAATAATTTCCTCATTTCTTATCCTGATTGAAAGTAGAACACTTCCAACGATTACAATCTTACGAGTGATTTCTAGCTAATTTTTCTAGTTAATTAGATTCTACTTGCGAAGAAGAACATAAAAAAATTAAGCTTTATGAAATGATGAAAATATTCTGCAATTTTATACACCTTTGCCACCTGTTACCTGCCAAAGCCACGGTCATCCAAACTTTATGGTGACCGATTGTTCCGACCTCTGTTGGGGGGCATGCGCAGGGAAAGTTTCAGCTTTTATACTATGACGAAGGTCTGACGGTCGCTGGCTCTTAGACTATATAGTACTAGCTGCTACCCGCAACCTCGTCCGCGTCGGCTTTAGAATTAGGTCCCGAGAGAAATGCAGCATGTGTGAATAACAAATATTGTTGAGACAAAAGAAACTGCATTTAAATATTATTTGCTTTTTACTTGTTTCAAATGAAGTATAATGCATGGTAGTATACTTCATTTAAAATAAGAGAATAGGCAGAGTTACTAAATTTAGATTTTTTCAGGCATTTGGCGAATAGAGACAGTTATGACATTATTTGCGAACTGTTTTGTAAAAGAAATATTTATGCTATACGCATGAATTTTAGTCTATGTTAATCAGTAATAGAGCAGCTTTCTATTAGTGAAAAAGTTTTAGAATCGGTTCTGTAGTTACAGAGATGCCCAGAGAGCGTAATGTATTAGAATTAGTTTGATTGTTCCTGTAAAGGAACTATTTACTCTACATGCATGAATTTTAGCCTATAATACTCAAGAATAGTGTAGCTTACTTTGAGTGAAAAAGTTTTGGAATCGGTTCAGTAGTTACAGAGATGCACATAGAGCGCAATGTAATTCTTATTAGCATCCCTGTAAAAGAACTATCTGTGATATATGCATTAAAGGTAGCCTATAGCACTTAGGATGCCACCAGTATCTAAGAAGTTCTGCTCTCAAAACTGCAAGGGGGGAGGTGCCAGGTTCAGACCCCGGTCGCGCCTTTCGACCAAGCCGCTCCCAGTTTTCCGTGGTTTTCTAAAAAAACCTCGCGTAAATACGGGCTAGGATCCCTTAGAAAGTCCCCCACAGAGGAGAGCTTAGATCGTACATTAAACAAAATACTTTGATTTTTTTAATAGTAAATTTTTACGTCAAAGCCTCTAAACCTAATTAGATTTCGATGCTTATGTATTATACCGGCGGTCACTCCCGCCAAACTGTTTTTTCGTCAAATGAGTTGCCAAACTGTTGCCAATCGTATTCAAAACCATTAATAATTTCATGTGCCCGGTATTTATTTTGGCAAAAAATCGCTTGTCTTGGCGGACCGCCGGGATAATACGTAAGTACCCTTTTCTTTACTCATGCTTTTTAATTTGGCGTAAAATTACATAATTTCCATGTTTTTCAAATGCATGCGATTTTGCAAATAGAATTTCTGCTTTATTTCAAAAGCATAAATCATTTTGTGCGGGCGATAAAACAGCTTTTAATTAATAGTTAGAAAAGTAGTTAAAATTTCAAAATTCTGAGCCTTTACCGAAGTTACGGGCTCAGTCATGTTCAAATTTCCAAAGCTCTGCTTTCTGTAGATTTGTCTGTAGAACATTCATTTTTATTATTATTGATACATAGATTTGGCATAAAACTGGCATAATTTCCACGTTATTTAATGTTTTTCAGATGCACGCGCTTATTTATTGAAGTAATAGCATTCTTGTTAGCTCAAAACATGAATCATCTGATACGGGCGAACGTCGCCAAGCATGGCAACGTAAAAACGGTTTTTAATTAATAATTTAAAAAGTAATTAAAAATCTAAAATTCTAATTAGCCTATAACCATCTCCAGGGTCCCCTCTATATCTAAACCAAAATGCATCCTAATCGATCCAGCGGTTTAGGCGTGAAAGCGTCATAAACAAACAAACAAACTCACTTTCGCATTTATAATATTAAGTAAGGATGTGTAGTGTGCGTTTGTGTGCACATGCGTTCCGAGGCCATAGCCACCAGCCGGGTGTGCCAGGTATTTTAACTCTCACCCACCTGAAATGTCAGTCAATGCATGAGTAGTTTTATATTTGAGTTGATTCTGGAGATCAATTAAAGTTGAAAAATTTTATCGCTACCCATTCCCCCCCCCCTCCCGCGAAATTTAATTTTATCGAACATCCCCCTTCTCTTTCCCACTAAATTATTTTTCTGACTTCGGCCTTGACACGTTTAACTAATTTTTCTGTTTATAGTTATGGGGAGAAAAAAGAAACTTTTACTAAATATTTCAATAAATGCAAAATAAAACTTCTGCCATATTTTCGAATTTATTCTTTCTTTGAACATAGAGTTGCTAATTTACAGCTGAATACTTCACTTACTAATACAGTCGAAGCTCGTTTTCTGGGAACCTCTTTTTTAGGAACACTTGCGACTTCACGAACTAGCTAGTAGTCTTGAATGCAGTCTCATATGCGATTTTTAAACTCGATTTTACGAACTTTTCGTTTAACGAACCACTTAAGAGGTCCCTACGAGTTCCTAAAACGAGCGTCTACTGTAATAACATCTAACAGCGATCAGCAAAATATAGAAACAAGCATGCTCCCTGAAACAGGAACCCCGACAGGAATCACGAGGAAAACTGACTCCGCCTGTTCTAGATTAGAGGTGCACAACGTCTGCAGATGAAAAGCGGCAGATAGTGACTAGGGAGCTCATATTCAAGTTCAGTAGACTAGTGAATATAAAAGCTTACACTGCCTATTTTAGGAAAAAAAGGCGAGTGAATTAAAAATTAAGTCAATAAAAAATAAAAATAAATAATAATCAAGAAAAAAAAATAAATTTAGTATCTTCACGCACGGTCACTTCTGTTATTTTCGCTTATTAATTTACTTAATTTTTTTTTCAGTTTTGTTTAAAAAAAATAAATGAAAATGTTTTGGTAGTCTCTTCTGTTGAAAGTACCGCAGAATTTATTAACGTAGGATTACTTATCGTTGCTTACCTCTTTTTTTCTTTTTACAACCACCTTCACAATCTACCGGCTCCAAAATGCTAAACTTGGTAAACCAGCCACTTTGTTCTTTCGTGAAGCTCTAAAATTAAGTATATTTTGCTGTAAAAAATCCTTATCAAAAACCGTTAATGAACGCACTGCTTTCGCGTGCAGACAAAACTTAGATTCAAAATTATTTTTACAAATATTATGTTTTACGAAGATTATATTTTACAAATTAGGATGAAGCATACTATTAGAGATGGGTCACTCTTTTTTTCTTTAATTGCTCATTTTTAATCTTGAACTCGTGTTTAACCCGTTCTGTATCGTCATTTGAAACAGAGGTTCTTAAACTGTGGTCCGCAGACCCCCTGAGGTTCCACGCAGCCATTACCGGAGGTACGTGATATTATACAATTATGGTTGCAAACAGTTCATGAAGAATGCTAACAAAGCTGAAAATGAAACACTCCAACTTTTGATTCCGTTCTGCACAAAACATTTATGTTATATAAAGGATGCAGATGCAAAACTCACGTTCTCCACATAAAAATTTAGTTCTTAGAAATATGCAAAAAACTTACTAACCAACATGATATATTTGCGCATTATTTATTTATTTATTATTTGTTTTTAATATCTATATTTATTGCCATACCAACTATTTGCACGTAGTCCTGCACCTGTTATAATTTTGGTAAACCTAGAATTTATATTTAAATATGAAAATTGGAGACTGTGAGTTTTGCATCTACGCCCTTCATATATGAAATCAAGGTAACAAATTTTACACAGAGGAGGAGTTGGAAAGTTTTATTCTGATCGCAGAATAAAACTTTCCAACATAGTGCCCGCATCTGCACCTATCTCAAAAAGATATTTGCAGTAAACATTATAATTATAATCCAATATTTGACCAAGAAATGTGTTTATGAGTTTGATATATTATGATTTCTAATTTTTGAAATTCTGTTTATTATACTATATTTTTATTCATTATGTTTTTATTCTATATCGCAATAAATATGTTCATCTTAATAAATGCGCAAGACCATGTATTTAAAAAATCAGCGATACATTTTTACCAGTATTTATTAAAACGTATAGTGCCAATTAGATAACTGAGCCAGAAATTAAGCCTCAAAAACGACTTAAATAACTTTGGTTGGGATAGGGTCCGGAGGGGGGGGGGATGTTTAAGAGGGGTCCTCGGACTGCATAAATTGCAAGAACCTCTGATTTAAAAAGACGCAACGGAGAATATTCATTCTTTGATCGACGTTTCTTCCCAGAATGAATGCTCCGCTGAGTCCCAACTTTGCTCTTGCGCAATCGCTGGGTTCTGTTAGGATTTCAGATTTTACATGCATGAATTCAACGTTTTTGTGCACCAGTACGTGCTTGTGTGTAGGGAACCATTGTTGGCAACTACTACGGACTATAATTAACCACTTTTTTAAACAAGAATATTCGGGTTAAAGTATAGCAAAATTTTTGCGTTACGCGCGTGAGCATTCCACCATATTGAAAAAGAACTTCAATATGGTGGAGGAATAAGAATATACTGTTTAGAAAAAAGGGTTAGTTATATTCCGTGGTAGTTGGCAGCTGTGGAGAACTATTTTACACAATTGCCCTTTCACAAAATAATTATCTAAATATAGCTTTTATTGTTATTATTATTATTATGTCTTTTGAGTAGTTTTAAAATTGGGCAAACAAGCTATGACGTAAAAATTACGATGAAAACAAACATTTTTTTCGACTCAGATTTGAAGAGTGTTTCCGCAGTATTAATTAAAATATAATATAGCTGAGTAACATTTTTCGGAAAAAAGAAAACAGAAACAAAAATCAATTGGTTCTTTGCTTTTTATTTTAATTATTATATATGCTTTCGATACAAATTTAATTTTCAGTTTTTTTCTTCTTTCTTTCTTTTCCGCACTGCATTTCGTCGATTTTTATACTTCCATTGCTGATGAAATGCAAGTTAAATCGTTAAGTAAGATTGTCTTAGTTTTCGGAATCTTCAACCGTTTCAGATTCGTCATCCTCACTGGCTTCGTAGTACTCTCCTCTTTGCTCCGTTGCTTCCTCTTCTTCAACCTCATCATCTAGTAGTTTAAACAAGGATTCATCTGGTCCAGTATCTTCAACGATGGAATCGTCGCTTGGCTCGTACTGATCTCCGGAGGTTTCGTCGGGCTCACCTAACAGAAAAAGAACATGAAAAATAAATATACAATGCAAAACTTATCCGATATAAAATACACTTGCACATGTACAACAGCTTGACAAAATATAAAACACTTATGTATGCGGTACAAAAATCCATGATATTTCTACGCTGCGAATGGCAACAACTTAATGTAAATATTAGCATAATAACTATAGCACATAAGCAAAAATCTAACAGTTCAATGGCGTCAACATGTGCAAGCATATTCGTTACTGGTTACTTTAATTTACGTCATGCTGTAGCTAAGATTAGAAAATAGCAATAAGGCATATGCGAAAATGCAAGATCTTTCTGATACTTTCACAGCTTTAATCGAATTTACAGTACTTGGCTCGTTTATCGCACTCCCCCCCCCAAAAAAAAAAAAAGTAGCCATGCAGTGGGCTAAAGCACATTTTAACCATTCAGTATTTTCATAATCATATTATGAATGGAAATGCCAGCTATTATGTCTTTCCATACATTTTGCAATGTTAGTACTTGGCATCGCTACCCTGACCAACATCGACTTTCATGAATCTCAAAAATTATAGCAACCGTAACCTAAATAAGTTTAATGTCAAATAGTGTTAAGACAAAGAAAAGTGATTTTCGTTGAAATGAGTCCAATAATTTGGTCAACACTGCAATGAGTATAAAGAACAGTAAGGTATGGGGCGGCGGAACTGGCTGTCTTGCTGGCTTGTTTTTAAAAAAGCTTTGTTTAATAACACCATAAAAGATACTTACCACAATTCTCAGCCAGTAATTATTACACATTTTTATAAATTTTATGTTGAATTTACTCATGACAATGAGCAGAATCTGAGATGCAAGTTCTTTTTTTATGTCTTTTATCGTGAAGAAAAAAAAGATTAATATGGAATGCAATGTGATTTTGAAGGCTTTCATGAAGATTAGGCTTAACGGTAAAAATTTCTCCGTCTCCTGGGTAATTTGTGAAGCGGCGGTTTGCACCCTGGCAGTAAGTTCCGCAAAATTTGACAGCAGTCCGCAAAGGGATAAACCTTCTTTGCGCAGATACGGAAGAAAAATATTCCCCAGCATAGGGTTCGTCTGCTTTTTTTGGTCTCCAATGGTTCCATCTTCCTCTCGCGGAGGAATAAAATTTTGTTACGAATACGCTGTATTGGAAGCTTAGCAGAAGCAGAGGCGCTCTCCTCTTTCCTCTATGGTTTAATCCTTTCCGGACGGCTGCCGAATTTTGCGGAAGTTACAGCCAATACGAAAACCACCGCTGCGCAAATTACCCTGGAGGGACGGGAGATTTTCACCATTAAGCCTAATTTGCATGATGCTAGAAAATACGCAACAAAATTCCTGTAGGAGCAAATACCTGAGGATTTCTTGTAGCACTTGCACATTGGACAAGGTTTGATTGACGAATCAAGGTAGCATCCCGCACCACATTTATATTGAGGACAATTCGTACCTAAAAACGAATTCAAGAAGATATATTTCAATATTTTAAAAATATGTAATTCAGTATCATAATGTAAAGAGAACATTTCAGAAATTTGATTTTAACATTATTCAAAACCTTTCAACCTGGTATGGTGCTGAAAATGAGGTTATTATTATTATTATTATTATTATTATTATTATTATTCCTGTTAAAAATATTCAAAATCAAACTTTTACTTTTTTTTTATAATTTAAGCTATCATTACCAATATACGGCATGTGAGTTCTTAACCTCTTATGTCCCTGAGTACCCCAGGATACCTCTATAACCTCTGCATTCCCCATGTATGCCACCCAGGTGGTATAGTGGCTTAATAACCATTCTATCACACCTTGGGCCTGGGTTCGTTTCTCAGCATGGGCTTTGGTGTTAAATTGCCCTTTCCTTTGTAGCGAGTAACGTTGGCCGCCCTTTGGGTGCCCCCCATAATAAAACGGCTAGTACTTCAAGCCTTAGTTGTGGCAAAAGGCTTGTGGCCAGTGCTTGCCCATTGGAAAAAAATCTCCTCGTGTATCACATGTGATGCAAATGCTTATATTGGGTTTAATGAAACGATTTTCTCGAAAATTTCGATTAAAGTGATTTTAACTCATGCAAGTGTGAATACTCTAGATACTGACTTTATTTTTGTTTACCGTTATTTTATTTGTTTGACTATGAGTGAAAATTCCTATGTTGAATTAGTGAATGTTTCTTTCTTTGAAAATTCACGTAGTTGAAGAGAATTTGTAGGACATCATTTATCTATAAAAGTTTCTTGACATAATTTATTGGTGGTATCAATGCTTTATTACTAGAACACAGATTGGGAATGAGGCTCTTATACGAAAAATTATTTTAAAATGCTTTCTTTACTGGTCGTTTTTAATTATAATAAGTTTTTTTTTAACTTATGAGATTTTTCCTCAATTTGAGGTGAGATTTATATCGATTCTGAAAAGGTTAGTGCATTAAGTTTCAGAAAACAATTTTTTGTAACTGCAGAAACTTAAATTATAAAATAACGTCTATAATTCCCCAAAAACCCCAGTTTCAGCACAATGCAAATAGCAAAAATATTCCAGGCTCAATTTTAAAACGGTCAGATTATTAAGACAGACAGCCTGAAAGACGGTTTCGGACATGTGTACTAGTTTTGTTTTGAAGACAGGAGTTACAATAGCCGACAAATATTCAACTTATATTTATCGTTTGGGAAGAGCATACTTTACAAACAGGCAAGGACGGATGGATAGGCTTGACTTTAGCCAATGTATATATATTTTTTAATTTCCTGAATTTCAATATAATTTTACTATTAATCTTTAAAATGTTATCTAATTAGAATTTTATTGATTAGAATGTTATTAGATTGTATTAAAAATGGTCAATTAGTCAATAATAGTCTAATAATAATAAAGTAATAATAGCCAATTAGTCGATAGCATTAGTTTGTTAATCTTTAATATGATTAAGGACAGGCCTAAGTCGATAGTATTAATTAGGCTATTAATCTTTAATATGATTAAGGACAGGCCTAACTTTTAAGCCCCGTTTACATGAGAAAATAAATATCTCTGATAAAAGTAGGGTTGTCAGGGATTATTAACTCCGTAGTTCTTGTAGTCCTTAATAACATGCATCAGTTTTGTTTCATTTGAAATAGACAAAAATCTCTAAAATACACTTTAAAGAATGACTGCCCATAGAGAGTAATGTATCGGAAATCTTTTGAGCTATCCTGTTGAAGAACCATAAATCTGACATGCACCATTTTCAATAGGGTAAATGGTACAAAAGAATAGCATACATAAGTTTCGTAGTAATCGATGCATTTTTACGGGAGAGCATAGATGGACAGACGGACGTCAGATAATCCGAAATCATAAACACTTTTCACCTTCGTTGGAAAAAGTTAAAAATATCGAGAAACTCCGTTACATGTTTCGAAGCATTTTTTTTTTCTTTTTCATATTAGGTGATTCATCCGAAAAGTCGCCAAAATTGGAGACTTTTGGCGCAATTTTTGAGGAAGAAGCATGATTGTCGTCGGATTATTAGATAATTATGTTGTAGGATAGTATTATGCTTTAAATGACGATACAGGCACTATTTTCGATGGAAAGCTTTATCTTGTTGTCAATTACTCATATGAATTTTGTTCCATTTCAAATAGCAGAATACCTCTAAAATATGCTTTAAAGAATAACTGTCCATAGATCGTAGTGTATTGGAAATCTTGAGATATATCAGGGGCAGTGGAAGTTTGAAGATGCATAAGTGCTCGAATGATGAACCAAGGTCTTCAGAGGTTCATTGCAATAGTACTCCTAAACAGAATTACACGAGCTCAAATCTAAAGACAAGAACACTGTTACAAACAGTAAAAGAATCTTTTGAGCTCTCCTGTAGAAAAACTATAAATGCTACATAAACCATTTTCAATAGGGTACATGGTACAGTGAATTAGAATAACATATATAAATTTCGTAGAAATCGATGCATGTTTACGGCACTTAGAGCACAGACGGACTGGCAGATAGACAAACCGGAATCATAAAGACTTTTCAACCTCGTTAGAAAGTGTTAAAAACACACTCATCAAGAGTTTCAAATTTGTATAAACTTAAAAAATTGGGTTTTTTTGACCGCTCTCTGTAAATTGAAAGCATTAAGAAAACGTCGTAATGCAAGTCACATAGTTGCCAACTTTTACTAGCTTTTTGGGAGGATTAACAACTAGAGATGGCCAATGATTCGATGAGTCGAATCAGTGATTCGAATCTTGGTACTGAGTGGCTCAGTCTTTACACTCACTCTCTACTGATTCGAATCTCATGCCCTCAAGGGAAATACATTCCAAGTGCGAAGGGAAGAAAAACTTATTTTCCCTTTGCCGTTCCCAGGGATTTTCCCTTACTCTTTCAACTCTTTTCGACTCTTTACGACTCCTTTCGGCTCTTTTCGACTCTTTACGACTCTGAGTCGATAGATGATTTGAAACAGTAAATGAGTGGGTGTAGGTGAGTTGGTCACTGAGTTGGTGCAGCAACGAATCTTTACTGATTCAGTGTTTCCCTCTGTTTCGGTGATTGTATACTATCGTTGAGATTCGTTAGTTTTTCGAATCTTCTATCGACTCAGAGTCGAAAGGAGCCGAAAAGAGTTGAAAGGATGTTTCATTTAATTGGAGGGGTTTTTTCGAATCTTCTATCGACTCAGAGTCGAAAGGAGTCGAAAAGAGTTGAAAGGATGTTTCATTTAATTGAAGTTTTTTTTTCGAATCTTTGGTGTTTCATTTCTTGGTTGGTGGTCGGATTTTAAAGTTTTATCTGTCTGTGGGTGTGGAGTGGGTCGAACATCGTTTGCTTTTGGTGGGGGCATAGGCGTTACTTCCTAAGGGCAAGAGGGGTCAATCTCCCCCCCGAAAAAAAAATTAAGAAAATCCCTCCTTCCAACTTGTCTGACTGATTTAATATTTGTTTAAAATTTAATGAAACATCCCTTTTCTACTTTTAACTTCTATATATGTCCCCCTGCCCCCACCCTCAAAAAAAAAAAAAAAAAAAAAAAAAAAAAAAAAAAAAAAAAAAAAAAAAAACGGAACGTTAAGTTTACATGGTGGCGGATTTTCATGTGAAGGGAAATAGAATGAAATAAAGTTAGGATTGTGCTTGTCACTTTTAATGAAGGATACAAGGGCGGTATTAAGCGCTCTCACAAAAGGACTTTGTAGTAAGCAAAATAACATTTCGCTTTATTGCAGCAGATTTCGTTTTTTTTTTTTACCTTGTTTTTCGTTTAAGGGGAATGATTTTATTTTCTTTCGTAATTCAGAGAAATACAAAATAGGGCCTAAAGCAGTGGCGTAGTTAGTGTTATTGACAGTGGCGTAGCCAGGATTTTATTTCGGGGTGGGCTGGGTATCAAATTTAAAGATAAAGTTCAATTGTAAGCTAAGTAAAGGGTCCCATTTTTTTGGGGGGGGCAGCAGCCCCTCAGTAGGACTGGGCCAAAAATCGACATATCGGTTTTATTTCAACATCAAATATCCGATATTCCCATTTTCATTTCAGTGAAATCTCGAATTCGATAAAGGGCAAAAATACAGGCCGGCCAGGGGCGTCGCCAGAATTTTTTTATGGGGGGGGGGGTTATGACTACTGCAACTCTCGGAAAGCTTCTTCTTCTCTCATCGCAGAAAAAACAGCTCCATGGTTTATTAGTCTAATTACCATAATTAATTAACGTATATCTCGGAACCTATCCACCGGAGCGCGTTTTTATTGATTCTCGACCCCCCTAGACTCAACACCCCACCGATACTTAAAATTTCGAATGCTTTGACACCAAACTTAACCTTTTAATCTTACAGGCCCAGGGGGTCATACGAAGCTCCCCTATATTTTCAATTTGGGCATTTTAAACACTAGCCTCCTCTGACGGCATCTCCAAAGTCTGGAAACCATCCCAGAGCCAATTTCTACATGTTTGCAGTCCTTTTAAGCCTCAATCATGGTTAATTAGTCTAATTACCATAATTAATTAACGTATATCTCTGAAACTATCCATCGGAGCGCGTTTTTATTGATTCTCGACCCCCCCTCTGGGACCCCCATCGATACATAAAATTTCGAATACTTTGACACCAAACTTAACCTTTTAATCTTACAGGCCCAGGGGGTCATACGAAGCTCCCCTGTATTTTCATTTCGGGCAGTTTAAACACTAGTTTTACTGGAGCAAAGAGAGAGAGATGCTAACTGCCCGAGAACTCAGCGGAGAAGAAACCGGATGAATGGGTGAAGGGTGTTTAAATAGTACGGCTTTCGGCGCAGAGAGAGGGAAAATTTCTTTAGTTGTTTTATTGATTCAAGATTCGAATCACTGATTCGAATCATCGAAGTAGTGAGTGAGTCGAGATTCGAATCAGTAAAATGAGTCGAACCGCCCATCTCTATTAACAACCACTTTTTCTGGGTGCAATACTTTTCAAATAAATCCAGACTTTTAATATAAAATAAAGCTATATGGAAATTGTGGTGAAAAATCTTCCAAAAAATGGGTAAAAGTTAGTAGTTGTGCTGGTGTTTATCAGCTTTATAGCTGTAAAAAATATATATAGTTCACGATATCTTTATTTTCAAAACCAAATAAATTTGCTTATGTATCTCACCTGGCTTCGTGGGGCATTTGCACGTTGGGCAAGGCTTTGTAGACTCGTCCAGATAACACCCTTCTCTGCATTCTATTTGAGGACAGGGCCGCACTGAAATGAATGTGAATACTTAAAATGCAACCGAAAATAAAATAACTGGAGATTAAAAACAATAACTAGCCTAATCCTCTTGACAATATCTGCATGATAGTACAATTGGTTACAAATTTTTGATTGTAAATAACGATACCATGCAAATAAATTATGTTGTTTCGTAAAAGTATTCGCGTGGACTAAGTAAATATATTTTTTCCCTTTCAACTTTTGTAATTACCCGTCGACATTTGCTCCCCAATGTTCATTTTTTCAAGCGATGAGATTTAACGTCAATAACTGAAAAAAATTTCGCAATTTTCAGTTAGTTTTGTTAACATAATTTATATTGCCTCTGCTAACAGAAACTTCGAAATTAGCCGTTTTTTATAAGCTCCGCCTCGTCACACAAAAAAAGAAGATGGGATTTATCGCCAGTATTAAAAAGCTTACTCAAATCCCAGTTTATCGTTTTGACAGTCTCATTTCTCTTTCTGTTAACACATCTTTGGAATCGAAATCTTTATTAAAATCGCCTACTAAAACATTTTTGCAATCTTAGACAAGCATATTAACTATACTTCACCATTTTAAATAGTGTTTAGAATAGGCATCATAATCCTTGAGTGTGGCGTGTTTGCCTTCCTTGTTCCACAAAACGCTTCTTTGGAATTGAAAAATCTATACTAAATCGCCTACCAAAACTGTTTAACAATTTTCGCGAGGAATAGTCAAACTATCCTTCTCCTTTATAAATACCATTTGGAAAATGTATCATAATCTATGAGTGTACCGTATTTGTCTTCTCAATTCCATAAAATATTTCTTCGGCATTGAAATCTATATTAAAATCGCCTTCTAAAACAATTTCACAATCTTCTCTAGGCATTTTCTAACTATACTCACCTTTTAATATAAACTGTCGCGTTTTGGCACCAAGCTTAGTGATCCATTATCAAAAATTGCAAACCTTGTGCGACTTTCAACATTTTACTAACCCCCCCCCCATCCACATTATCTGGCAAACACATTTTTAAAGTTCTCAGCTACAAAACCTGGCGACACGATCGCTCATAGATGGTGCACATGCGTGCGCCCAACAATAAAAAAAGTCTCTTACCTGTGGGTTTGCTGCAGTCGCACGCCGGGCAACAGTTTTTAATGATCGAACGACAATACGGTGCGCATTTTATAAGAGGACATGGGCGCCCTGAAATATCGAAGAGCAGTATGTATACAAGAACAGAAAATAAGTTTCAGAAAAAATAACTGGAAAAGTTAGCAAGAGCTGGACTATGCGCTACGACTACATATGTTTTGTTGATTACGTGAAATGGAGACAAAATGCACGTTAATGTTTTTTTTTGGATTTCATTCATTAAAAAACGTACGTTTTACAGGTTACATGTTCTGTATATACATACATACATATACCGGGTATTTCAAAATACATGTTAGAGCGATTATCTTTTAAACCGTAAGCGATAGAAACATATCTTTCAATTAGAAAAGTTCGTGAAATTAAGAGTAGAATTCAGATGTGGCAAGTGTTTCATGAGGGGCTGCATTCGTATTAAAATAGGAAATTTAATTTTTATAAGGTCCCTCCTTTCCTACCATTTATATTTAGAAAAATGTTGCTCTTTGTCTAAGAAAATTAATTAAAAAAAACCCGTGTCTCTAAGTGAAATAGTTAGCTAGAACTCTAATGTTAAAAATGAAGCCTAACACTTTACCTACTGCGTTGGTGTCGGTTTTCAGAAGAAAAAGATCTTTACTTTAAGGGACCAACTTTGAGTTGATAAAACTTGAATAATGATCCCTTTGTTGCGAATAGCAATCAAACACGTTCAAACGCGTGCAATGAACAGGTACAATTTTACCTGATTGGATCGGAACTGCAATATGAAATTAGCGATAGTTTACTGCTTTAGCGGGGTCATACAGTGTGTCTATCAAAGTGTTAAAAACTTGGTTAAAATTTCATTTGTTTGAATTGAATGCAGAAAGAAAGCAATACTTTCCGAAATACAAAACAAATTGCTACCTTTATTGCAGCATGCTCTCTTGATGCAATTGCCGCCTTTCTCAGCCCTGATGTATCCACTCTTGCAGAAGCATCCTTTAACACACTGCTTGGTGCAGATGGGGTTTGGGTAGCTGCAGGTGGGCTGGCAAGCTGTCCCGCACTTCTTGTACTCTTCGTTCTCGCCACAGTCGCCTGAAACGGACATGCATGAATATTTGAGATTTGTGACCACTCCCTGTATATAGGTCTCCTTAAAAAATGTTCTTTCATTTTTAAAGGGACTGACATATTTTCCGTGTTACATATAAATCATATCACCTTTCTTGCACATAGCTTTTTTGATGCACTTTCCATCTTTCTGCTGTCTTATATAGCCACTCTTGCAGAAGCACCCTTTAACACACTGCTTGGTGCAGATGGGGTATGGGTTGCTGCAGGTGGGCTGGCAAGCTGTCCCGCACTTTTTGTACTCTTCGTTCTCGCCACAGTCATCTGAAACGGACATGCATGAATATTTGACATTTGTAACCACTCCCTGTATATAGGCTCCTTAAAAAAATTTTCTTTTATTTTTAAAGGGACTGACATATTTTACGTGTTACATATAAATCATATCACCTTTCTTGCACAACGCTTTTTTGATGCACTTTCCATCTTTCTGCTGTCTTATATAGCCACTCTTGCAGAAGCACCCTTTAACACACTGCTTGGTGCAGATGGGGTATGGGTTGCTGCATGTGGGCTGGCAAGCTGTCCCGCATTTTTTGTACTCTTCGTTCTCGCCACAGTCACCTGAAATGGACATGCATGAATATTTGACATTTGTGACCACTCCCTGTATATAGATCTAAAAAATTTTTTAATATTTTTAAAGGGACTGTCATATTTTATGTGTTACATATAATTAGTTAAATCATATCACCTTTCTTGCACAACGCTTTTTTGATGCACTTTCCATCTTTCTCCTGTCTTATATAGCCACTCTTGCAGAAGCACCCTTTAACACACTGCTCGGTGCAGATGGGGTTTGGGTTGCTGCAGGTGGGCTGGCAAGCTGTCCCGCACTTTTTGTACTCTTCGTTCTGACCGCAGTCGCCTGAAATGGACATGCACGAATGTTTGAGATTTGTAAACATTCTGGATATCTGTGGTATCCAACATAGTTAGTTAACCGTAGATGCTCAAAGTCACCTGAATTTTTGGTGTACAAAACAACGTACACGAAAAATTCAGTTGACTGAATTATAAATTCAGAAACATACGGATGTACGGATGATACGGTGAACTGCATAAATCTTTTCTCTAAGAATTCACAACGAAATAACAGTTAAGAAATTTGAAAAGGACCCACAGAACTGGACAACACAATTTCTCCTCCCTCCCCCCCCCCCAAAAAAAAATTTTTTTTTTTAATTGACTAGTAACTATCTTTTTTTTTATTATAAAAAAATCAAGGTTAGAACTTACAAGGAAACCTCCCCGGAGTCATTACGGAATGTCACGAATATAATTCAGGCACAAATACGCAATAAAAGAAACCTAAAATCCAGCAGCTATCTCCTCACATTAACGCTAAAAATAGTCAGTCTGGGTTGACGAAGGTTTATCGCCACTTGGCACTTTCTAATTTCTTTCAGTAATACTTTTGGAAAAGATGCTTATGATAAGCATTTTTCATTTTCTACCAAATCTGTCACATTTATCATTCTTTAATTATTTCTGTCACCATAATTTTACAAACCTTCGACGATTTGAGTTTTGTGACTTATTCCTTCTTTGGTACACGGAGACAATGCTATGTTTTTCGAAGGAAATTCTTCATAAAGCATAATCACAACAGTATCGCTTGCTCCATCGTATCTTGAACGCGGATGTATACTATAAAATCACTTATTTTACCAAGCCTTTAATTTTCGCGAGCCCGTCGTAATCGCGAAATACTTTTTTTCACTTCAAATGGTAATAAAAAAATCAGAAATTTTTCACTTATTGAAATTTAATAATTGACTGCACAGTTACAAACTCTTTCCTGATAACTTTCTTTCTTACAACTATTCCTTGAATTCTATACAATTATTTCTTGAATATAAAACAACACTACAACTAGTAGAATGGAGCTCATTCACTTACAATACTATACCAGCGACTTTGAGGCCATTTAAAATGGGGAATCGGAGGGGACGAAGTTTTCGGGCAAAAGGAAGTTTCCTAAAATGGCTAATGCAAAAGGGGATTCTATATTTAGGTTGTTTAGGGATTTTTCAACTTTCGGTTCTACTCATGTAAAATTTGCAAAATTTTCAGATACGATTTTGTGTTTTAAATAATATCAAATTTTCTTTTAATTTCTCATTGTCTACATATTCCCATCATTAAGTGTCTAAAAAGATGTTTAGTGCGTAAAATTTTATTTTGATTGATATTTTTCACGGAACAAAGTTGAGGACAAAGTGGAAAATATAACTAATAAATATTTTTTTGTTTAATATTTAAGTAAACTTAATAATTTGGAATACTGTACAGCGGAACAAATGGGCTAAAATATATAAAATAATTTTTGAGATAATTTTAAAGCTCAAACACTTATTACAACAAACACATCCGTCCTATAACTCACCGATCGACGGCGGGGCTACTTAGAAGATTTATTGAATATAGTTTCTTTTAATTGTAAAAATAATATTTTTTATAAAAGCCTACTTTCTTTGAAAATTTACACATAATATATAATTTACAGAAACTTTCTTCGAAATGTAAAATAACGTATAATTTATAAATTTTTGAGAAGCTTAACTGCTTATTTTCTCTATAAGTCGAAAAACATCTTTTGCGATAAATCGGTAAATATCTTTTGCTAATAAAATTATGTATTAATAATTATAATATTTATTAATACATAATTATAATTATGTATTAATAAATATTATAATTAATACATAATTATAATAATAATAATAATAAATATTATAATTAATACATATTGATACATAATTATAATTATGTATCAATAATAAAATTATGTATTATTTTACATTTAAAAAAATGTAATATTTAATGAATTTCATAAGTACTACCGCCAGTTATCGGTGAGTTAGGATGCATTTGCATACTGTAAAAAATGTTTTAGCGTGAAAGTTATCTAAAAAAATATTTTATACCTTTTACTCCTTCTTTGAATAAAAAGGTTTTCTTTTTATATTTACTAAAGGGCCAAGGCCCTCTACACTCGCTACGCTCGCTCTTCTTAAGCGGCATTCGGATTCTAATAAAGCTTACTCGTAAAAAGGCTTAATTTTCACAGTCAAAACCAGAAGATTAGACCAAATAGAACGTTACGGAGCTACACATTGCTTAGTTCTTGCATATTTCTTGGAGAGTAAAAGTTTAATTTTCACAATATTTTAAAATATGTATAAGCTATGGAACATCTTGTGTACTTGTCGCCAATGGCGTTTTGTCATAATTTAGCGACTTATGCTTATAATCATCATTTCTCTTAAAGTTTACAAAAAGAACAGTATTTCTATGTTTTCTTTGCTAAAAACTACGGAACAGCTTGGATATCTTTCCACCAATGGCGACTTTTGATCCTTTAGCGATTTACACATGAGCATAATCGATAATCATTTCCTATATAAGGTTGCCATGAAAAAAGTTCTCCATATAGTTGTATACATAATCCTTTGCATATTGGCGTATTCAGCACCGCGAAATACTTCATCTCGCCATGCTGGCAAATATCCAAGCTGTATTAAAACTGCTATAAAGGCATTGTTAATTCCGCCAAATATTTCTAATCGGTAACATGCGGCAAATACTCATGCTGAACCACATCAGCATTACTATAATCTGAATTTGAAGTATTTTTCACTTTCAAGATAATCGGGTGTTAGCATTTTGAACACACTCGTTTTAGATTTACCGTGCTTGGAGCGATGGTCTTTTACCAGATTGTACCAGTGATTCCAAGCTGGCACTTTTAAATCAGTTACAAATAGTTATTTTGCATTGAAAAAACAAATATTCTGTAATTTTAAACTCTTGTTATCGAAGCGAAATTACTTGCTATTTGAAAATTGTGAGTTTGTATAGCACCTTTTGACTTATCTATTTCTCATACTTTTTTTGGGGGAGGGGGGGGGGCTTAAAACTGGCCTGATTCTACTTTTGTTCGGCAATTTCACGGAATTCTACATACTTGGAATTTTTTTTTTTTTTTTTTTTTTTTTTTTTTGCGAAGGGATGAGTGATTTTATATGGGCGAAATTACCCCGGTTTTCACCGGTCAAACCTGACAACCCTAATACTCATTTTTTCAGTGTTTTATTAATATCTTCTAAAATAATTCGAATTTCGAAATTTAAGTCAGCTTAACGGCTTGCCCGAAATTTTTCGAATCCGTGGACACCTTCGTCGAAAATTAACTCCCCACGGTTTCGGGGCGATAGCATGGCAAGCTCTTGATAGCGGCGGCAGTTACTTCCTTTTAAGAAAAGAGAGATTTAAATCTTTTTTTATACTACATTTTGTATGGTCAAACCTTGTTATCTAGACACCCGGTTTTCACGTCTACCCGTTTATCACGGCAGTTTTTCAAAGTCCCGATTTCGTATGCTTATGAAACGACGGTTATCACGACATTCCGCATATGACGACACTTTTTTGCGGTCGCGAAGAGTCGTGATAGCATGATCCGACAGTATTATGGAACTGAAAGAAGTGGATTATGCCGTAGTATATCCTGATTTCTAGGCATTAGGCCGCAAACGATACATATCTATCGCATTCCGTCTTTTTAATTGATTTCCAAAATCCGTCAGTCATTTTTGGGACACTAAGTATATACTCATGGGGTGTGGGGAGACTGGTTGTTTTTATATAGGTTAAAAAAAAACGCCTAAACTTTTCAAAACACACATCTAATCTTATAAAAAAGTAGCAAATGGGAGATCTCGGGTTCGAATTCCGTTAATCCATGGTTTTCAGTTAATTAATGTTATCTGGAATAAAATGTTAAACGAAAATGCAGGTGCAAAAGGCTATCTTCAAGATTGCAGTCAAAAACTTCAAGAAAAATTTTCAATGTGTCATTTTTCATTTTCATTTTCAAAGTCAATCTTATAAATAAAAATGAAATTCTGTTTGTTTGTTTGTTTGTTTGTGGATTTGATTCGTATTCAAATCCACAAAAATGGACCTATCGGCCTGAAATTTAGCACAGATATGTAAAATAATCTTATAAATAAAAATCTGTTTGTTTGTTTGTGGATTTAATTCGTATACAAATCCACAAAAATGGACTTATCGGCCTGAAATTTAGCACAGATATGTAAAATAATATAGAATAAACCGTAGTCCACTTTAAAACTTTGAAAGTCCACCCGTTCCCGGAATTTAAGAGATTTTTTATGCTCTCCACGCAAAAATCTTTCCGTAATTGTAACTCCTGTAGTGAAAAAAGTGTGGAATAAGGATCGTGGTTGCTATGTGTGGCGATTTTGCCGAATAAAGTTTTTTAAATTCTCAAAGTAAAAATAAATGCATAATAATGATTTTTTTTTGTTAGTTTACATTCGTAAGGTTATTTTTTTTTAATTATAATATCGTGTGCATGGGAAATCAGAGCAGGAATGAAATTTTTTATACGCAAAACAATAAGAATTGAAGATTTCCGAGGTCAATGTGTAAAAGTTTTTAGTTTGGCGAAAAAATAAAATGGCTGAAATATCGATTTTGAGTAAGTGAGTTTTAACGGTTTGCACAGTTTTCGGCTTGGCGCAATTTATTGAGAGCTTAAGGAAATAGATTTTTGAAAACAAGTGCAAAGGTTTTATTAGAATACAGCGTTAAATTTTAATGATCCGTGAAGAAATAATGCAGTTATTAAGGGATTTCAAGCGATCTAACTTCAGAACTCTCGCCAATTGAGTACATTGATTTAAGTTGGGGGAATTCCGCCAAATTTCAGAAAATTGAAATCTTCTCATTTAGTACATCGGAGTAACGATGAATAAAACACATTATAGTTGATCTTTACACTTTGGCGGTCGAACCATTTCCCATATTGATTGCTGCTAAGTCAATGCTTCGAATGATTCCCTGAAAAAACTCTTGCAAAATGGCGTATGTTGGCACTTTGGCGAGGCTTAGATTTGAAACTGGATTTTATTTGAGACTGGTATATATAACTAGCTGAAGTACCCGTCCTCGACGGGTTAGTGAATGAAAATTTCCAAAAAGCAAGAACTTTCGTCAGCATTGTAGAAGTACACAGAATGGATGTAGTATGTTGCCAAAGTAAAGAAAGCGAAGTTATAATTTTCATGTATTGTTAAAATATTACAGGTTAGAGAGTAACTAAGTAATATCATTTCATTCGCTTTAGTCGTAATTATGTGATGCGCGAACGAATATTTACGCATATTGAAATAATTTTCGCAAAATCTCAAAATTTAATCAACATTTTTGAAAAATTGGAAGCCTAGAATTTAAGTTGAGTTACAACCTACTTAATCATGTCACCCAAATTCGTTTTATTCCCTGCAGTCTTTATTTCGTGATGCTGGAACAAATTTTCAGCATTTTAAAACGATTTTCACAAAATCTCAAAATGTAATCAAAATAATTTAAAAATTCAACACCTATAAATTAAGATTAGCAACTACCTATCATATCACTCAATTTCGTATCATTCGTATTAGTCGTTATTACGTGACTTTTGAAGAAATATAAACGTATTTTGAGAGAATTTTCACAAAATCTCAAAAAAATGTTTAAAAAATTGGACACCTGTAGTTTGTGTTGAGCAACCATCTATCATGTGACCAAATTTCATATCATTCGCTTTAGTCGTTATTACGTAATGCGGGAACAAAGATTCACTCAGCTTTAAACGATTTTCGCAAAATCTCGAAATCGGATCGATATTTGTTTTAATTAGATGCTAATATTTTAAGGTGAGTGACCACCTATCATTTCACCAAATATCATTTTTTCACCTTTGCAGTTATTACGTGATATGCGAACACAAATTTACGCAGTTTCAAATGATTTTCACCAAAATCTCAAAATCTAGTCAAGATATTTTTTTAATTCGATACCTATGTTTTAAGTTGAGTGAGCACCTAACATGACATTCGCTTCAGTCGTTTTTACGTGATGCTCGAACACAAATTTAAGCAGTTTGAAAGGATTTTCGCAAAATCTCAAAATCCAATCAAGATTTTTTTAAAATTCGACGCCTATGTCTTAAGTTGAGTGACCACCTATCATGACACCCAATTTCATATCATTCGCTTCAGTCGTTTTTACGTGATGCTTAAACAAAAAAAGCGTCACGGACAGAATGACAGAATGACAGAACGACAGAATGACAGAATGACAGACAGACAAACTTTTTTTTGAGGGTCGCATCAGATTCCCGGGTGCTTAAAACGGATAGAAATCGCAAAATTTTTGAATTCCAAGAAATGTACAGACAAAAGTCTAATTTTATTTATATAGATAACACTGGTTATAGATAAAAATGAATGTTGGTATGTGTTTATGAGGTTGAAAAACTCCAGCACCGTTGAGCACCGTTGCACCATGAAATTTGGTTCACCTAAGTCTTTTATCATGGAGAAGGTTTTTATGCTCTCCGTTTTCCTTAACTTGCCACTTGGTGCCGCAGCACAACGTCGAATTCTATTCCGTTTAGCCGTTTGCTATGCAAATATTGTCCAACCGATTTCGATGAAATTTGGTACACGCGAATATTAGAACACGGAGAATATTTTTCACTATCCATTTTGCTGTAACTTGCCGCTAAATGGCGCTGCAACGCATCAACTTCTATACCGTTCGACCGATCGGCATAAAATTTTTTATACTTACACATTTGAGCACGAAGAATATATTCTAACTGCGTTCCTTTTGATGTTACTCACCACTAGATGACACTGCAATGCATTATTATTTTAACTCGCCACTAGATGACGCTGCAGCAGGCCAAATTCTTGACCATTCAAAAGGTCGCTATGAAAGTCAGTATACATAGCTATTTGAACAATGAGAATATTTTGGCGTTATCCATTTTGCTATAACTCGCCACTTGACGGCGCTGTAGGAAATCATTACTTTAATTAACCCTTTGAGGAGCAACCCTTTCCCAATGCTGAAAAAAGGGCAGGCGTTGCACAGCCAGCTGCGTCAAAAAAGGGTCTCTAGATCTGTGGCACGCGATGAACGTTTCGATCGTCCGCCATCTTGCTGGTAGTTAAGTCGAGCGATGGCAACGCCTGCCCTTTTTTCAGCATTGGGCAATCTATCGAGCTGGTCTCGCATTCTTCCATTTTTCGGCAGATGTCAGTGCTGTTAAAAATAATCGTGATCATTTTTTACGCGAAATGACGTACTAAAAAGTAAAGGGTTCTCGTGGAGCTATGCCACCCGCAACTATTTTTATAGAAATCCAAGCTATTCTTAGTGACTGGCAACAGTCAGAACGTCAGAGTTTGGTGTTCCCAGAGCGGGATCACTGTGCGTTAAAGGGTTAACCACTAGATGGCCCTGCAGTGTATCACTTCTTGACTGTGCAAATGATCGCTATGAAATTAGGTATACATAGATATTTGAACACGGGGAAGAGTTTGGCGCTATCCATTTTCCTATAACTTGCCACTAGATATCGCGTCAACACATGAACTTCAGGACTGTCCAGCCGATAGTCATGAAAATTCGTATACATCGATATCTGGATGCGAAGAATATTTTCGCCGTATCCGTTTTGCTAAAACTCGCCACTAGATTGCGCTACGCCGCATGGCCTTCTGCACCGAACAAACGATTGCCTTGCAATTCGGTATGCACGATTATTGGACACAATATAACGCGATATCCATTTTGCTATATCTGTTTATTACAATGAATAGTAATCACCACAAATCGTAATATCATAAAGTCCATTCATTCCCGTGCGAAAAACGGGTACTTCAGCTAGTTCAATAATAAAAATGCAACTATAAAATAAACGATGACAAAAATATAACTAGAATTTAAGACAGTTGAAAAACCGAAAAAATTACTGGAACGGAACACTAAGAGGAAGCGAATCTTCAGTATATTATAGGGTTTATCTAAAAGTTTCCACAATCAACTACCAGAGGTCCAGATTTCAGGGTTTGCAACAATTTGTTCATAGAGTTGGTGAAATTCATTTATTCTAGATCTTTCTTTTGCAGTTGCACAGTTTGAATAAACGAACACCTATAGTTTTAACAATATGTTGCGGAGCAATGCAGTACCCTTAGCGGTTTTACTACGAATCAAATGTACAGCTGCATGAAAAAAAGGGCCCACTTGCTCTTTATTCGGCCTTTATTCGCAAACTACACATACCATTCGTCTGCAAATAACGTATACTTTAATTTTCTAGTAATTTAATTTACATAAGGGGCCGTCTTCATATTTAGTTCTGCATCAACTTCGTTTTTTTCAATGGCAACATACTATTTTGATTTTATTAAACAATAGAAAACCTTCAAAGTACCCTAAATATAAATTTTCACCAATTTTCTACGATAATTTCCGGAGATATTGCGGTTTTTTTTGCGGTTTTTAAGGGACTTTCTGCAAATTGAGAAAAGCTATTTGTATGTTCCGGACTTTTCGCCTTTCATTAATTTCGCTTGCGAGAGATAAAAGAAATAAATATTATTTTCTCGGAAAATGCTGTCTCTCGTCTTAAAGTTTTTAGTATTAAGAATATCAGGTGTAGAATTTAGAATATTTAGTCGGTGGTTCAAATCACCCGTGAGTTCATAACTTCCTTGGTTCGTACACATGATTTAAAGGAAAAATGCAAAACGACTGCTCACGATTTTGAAAATCTTTCTAATTTTGAAATTGTTATTGAGTATTTCTCTTGAAGTTTCTCCTAGACAGGTGAAATGTTGCCAGGAGTGAGAGGCTGTTCTCTGCTCTACTACAATCATGTCAGTTACTCAGCTACGGTCGAACTTGAAGAAAGGTTGCATGATTGAAAAATTATTTGTTTGAATTTCATGTAAAAAACACAATTACAGTTTCGCCGACCCAATATTATTACTGTGTTTGTTATTTCATATTCTTTATTTAATATTATCGTCTGCAATGTGCAATAATCATATAAGACTTTTGGCGGTACTTTAATTTTATAGTCAGATGAAAATTCAGACAGAAAAAACTTATTTCGAATGTTTGTTTAATGATTGATAAAGTATGGTGAAGTCCAAAGATCTGATGTTTCCAATATTAAAAAAGGTCAAATTCATGCCTGGAATGCTGAGGATGTTAGTTTTTCAGAAATAGGACGTTGTATTGGAAGACACATCTACTGCATCTAATTCTATACATGGAAAACATTTTATTGTGAGATATGGTAGCTGACGCAACAATAGACGCTTTATAAAATCACCACAAAAATATAAATATCTCTAATTTATTTGCTTCAAAATTTGATATTTTTTAAATACCGCTATCTTTTACTGTTTTTGCACAAAAGAAATCTAATTTACGTTTATTTTACGCAATTTTCAAAAAATGTCACTTAATATATTTATATATGGTACCTTAACTCAGGAAAATAACACATTTTATTTAATATAAATTAAACTACTGAACGTAAAAAATTGAAATTTTGCACAGCCATGTAAAATCACTTTTTGCATCTACTTCCATCAAAATTTGGCTAGGTTGCTATTAAAAAATTTTTTGAATATTAATTTCATAATTCCTAATTCATATTAATATTTTATTAAAAATAACAAGAGGGTCGAAAACTAGCAGTTAATTTGTTGGCTTACACCGTTTAAACTAGCGTTTAAACGGTACATCCGATTGAGCTCAAATTGGGTATGCGTGTTATAAACCACCGTCTCAAGACCTGTATTGATTTTAATGTGTATAGGACTTACAGTTTTTCTACAGGGATAAAACAAAGATTTCATTTGCATTATGGCCTATGGGTAGAAATTCTTGAAAGTACGCTAGCGTTTAAACGGTACATTCGATTGAGCTCAAATTGGGTATACATGTTATAAACCACCATTGTAAGACCGGTATTGATTTTGATGTTTATAGGACTTATAGTTTTTCTACAGGGCTACGACAAAGATTTCTTTTACATTATGGCCTATGGGGAGAAATTCTTGAAAGTGCGCTAGCGTTTAAACGGTACATTCGATCGAGCTTCAATTTGGTATATATGTTTGAATTATTCATCGATTAAAATTTATTTAAATGCTTGATAATGATCTTAATCGTAAGTGTTCGGAAAGTCGAGTGGAGTCACTCCAGATTTTTACTTCCTTGTACGTAGTATAAGGAAGTAATGTGATCCCGAAAAATTTTGGGGGCCAAATTTCGACATAAAAACCGATTTTGACTACCTCTAAATTTAATTTAAAAATTTTTTTCGATGCATCTCATCGTAGGCTAGCATGCACGATCATATTAACGCGTCTGCAACTCATTTTGACCAGTGGCGAGTCTACTGTGGCCAGTTTTTCCATGCCGTCTGTACGTACGTACGTACGTGTGTACGTACGTACGTACGTACGTACGTATGTATGTAACTCGCATATCTCAAAAACTATTGGTCGTAGAATGTTGAGATTTGATATTTAGGATTGTCCTATGATCTAGTTGTGCACCTCCCCTTTTGGTGGCAATCGAATCTATAGTTTATGTACAGGACCGCCCAAAAGATTCGAAATACATTACGCTCTATGGGCCGAAATTCATTAAACTCGCCTAACTCAAAAGCTATTAGGCGTAGAATGTCGAAACTTCATATTTTGGATAGTTGTAACATCTAGTTGTGCACCTCCCCTTTTGGTTCCATTCGACTCGATAGTTTATCTACAGGACTGCCCAAAACATTCGAAATACATTACACTCAATGGGCCGAAATTCATTAAACTCGCATATCTCAAAAACTGTTAGGCGTTGAATGTTGAAACTTTATATTTAGGATTGTTGTAACATCTAGTTCTGCACCTCCCCTTTCGGTTCCATTCGACTGAATAGTTTATCTACAGGACCGCCCAAAAGATTCGAAATACATTACGCTCTATGGGCCGAAATTCATCAAAGCGTTTAGAGGTATTGGGATATTTCAAACGACTCAGAAGTGATATATGCTGTAAAGAGTTAGAAAATGAATTTCTCCATTAAAAAAAAGTGTCTTTATCATTTATAGTTCTGCTACAGGAACACTCAAAAGATTTCCAATACATTACGGCCAATAGCAATTTTAGGGGCATTCATCCATTTCCAGCACTATACCGTCCTACCACATAAGTTAGGTAATGGTCCGACCACGGTCACGTGCCTCCCTCAAGAACTGTGCCAAAAGTCGCCAAGCTTGGCGTCTTTTGGTGTACGTGTGTGCATATTTAACTCTCAAATCTCAAAAATTATTATGAAATTTCATATATAAGAATGTTGTAACATCTAGTTGTGCATCTCGATTTTTGGTTCCAATCTACTGGAGAGTTTATTTACAGGACCACCGAAAAGAATTTCAGTACCTTAATGTCTATGGACATCTTCATTATAATACAACTGTAGACAGTCATTGTTTGGTACATGCCCAAAATCTCGCCGTCTGTCCTCGACCTTGGCGAGTTTTGGCGAAATATCGCCAAATTTGGCGATAGTCAGTCATTTGGTCCATGCCCAAAGTATCGCCATTTGTCATCGTTCTTGGCGAGTTTTGGCGAAATATCGCCAAATTTGGCGATAATCTGTCATTTTTTGGTTTATGCTTAAAATATCGCCAAATGTCGTCGACATTGACGAGTTTCGCCGAAATATCGCCAAATTTGGCGCCAAAAATTATTTCCTATTTTGTATAAATCTAAAACTTTAACCCGTAGATTTTTTAACTTTGTATTTAGAACTATGTAATACCTAACTGTTTTCAATATCTTTTTTGACAGCAATCGACTGAGAATTTATTTACATGGTGAGCCAAATGACTTTGAATACATTGAGGTGTATAGATGCATTCAACTCATTGAAAGTCTGTGGTCAATGACTACTTTGGCTATCCCCAAAATCTCGCTGACTATCTCAAGTTTGTCGGCTTTTGGTGAAATATCGCCAAAAAAAGTGTCAGAAGGAAATCTTTCAAATTGAACTCAGCTTGGCGATATCGAAATATTTGGCTAGAATTCGCTAAACCTTACTATTATTGATATTTTATCTCTTTCAAACAAATAAATGTAGAGGAAGTGCGTCGAAAATATTTTTGATCTAATGGACGTGCAAGGAAGTCATGTGTTGGACACATCAGATTTTTTAGATTTAAGTTATGCCATTAATACCTTAGATACTACATGATGTGGAGAACCGTTTTATTTTATAATTAAATAGCTGTGTTACCCGCTCTTCGCAAGGCAAGAAGAGAACATTTTCCTAAAATGTGATCATAACTACTTCTGACAAAACATAATCTGCAAGGAAAATGAAAGTTCTGTTACAGTCTTTTCTGTTGAAACTACCGAGGGATATATTAACGCGACGTAGAATTTCTTAATGTTTAGTTAGCTGTGATGTAATACGGCTGTTGAAAAATGAATAGAAGACTTAGTATACACGAAATATTTATTAATGCGGTATATTGTGCTTTGATCAATATTGCCTTAGCATATCTACTTACAATTACTTATATTATCTTTTACTGATACCAATACAATATATTTTCGTTTTGCAACCTTTAATGCTTAATTTAAAGAAACAGTTTAGATATTTGCCACGAATGTAGTCTTTTACTCTATGGTGATTCTTTGCAATTTACGCATTAGCATAAACGATAATCATTTCACTGTATGGTTGCCACTAAATCAGCTCTCCATAAATTTTTGCGCATAATTCTTGTCAGATTGGCGTATTTAGCACCAGGGCCCTATTATCGCACGGGCAAATCGGGACTTTGCCCGGGGCCCCCAGGCTGTTGTTCTTTTTTTTATAACAACATTTTATGAAAAATAAAACAAACTTCATAGATTTGTGGTCCCCAAATTCATCAATGCCCGGGTCCCCTTTTGGTCATAATCAGGTCCTGTTTAACACCGCAATATATTTCCTGCGATTCGAAAACGTGTCCCGTTTAAAATCTTAATTGAAAATAATGCTGGATAATTCACTGGTGAAGAAACAGCATTCAATTCTTTTTCTGGCAACGTAAAATAAAATATAGAATTATTTCATGCATGGCGTATGTTTTGCTTGTTAGTCCGTTATTCTGATTGAATTTCGAAAGGGGTTTTAAACTCGTAACATCAAAATAACGCACATTTCACATGCGAAAACTCGGTTATTTTAAAGTAATTTTATTCATTTTTTTTCAACTGACAATTTTAATCATTGCTACTGTCTCCAAGGCAACCAAATCGCAAGATATCATACCGAAATTTTTAAGCAGCTGCTATTGAAATGAAAATCCTTCTTTACATAAAAATTCGTAAAAAATCTCCTAATTTATATTTTCCTATGGTTTCTCTTTTAAAAGAGGGCGAAGTGTATGCTCCGTCATTTGACAAAATATAAAAAAGTTATGAAGGATAGAATTCAAGATGCAGCAGTTTAAAAAATATTTTACGGATGTCAGCGTCAAATTTAATTTATTTGGAAAATTCCTCAAAATCTGCAAATTATGTTGCACAGTCCGAACAAACAGTTTTTAAAAAAAATTTTCTCCTCTATCCGATGATGTAAATATCGTTTTCTTGCGAGTGTAATTACCGGCGTTATTACGTATTAGGCGAGAAAAATTGCCAAAAATCGGACAAAACATTTTCTAATTCGAATTTCGAAAAAATTGCTCCGAGGCGTGTTAGGATCTGTCCTAGTGAAGCCGTCTGCAAAATTCGGTAGGTTTGCGACCAACCGTCTCGGCACATGCTCACGAATTTGCTGAAATCAGACATTTGAGTAGCTTTCTGCCCTGAAAATTGCGAAAAATCGTTAAAAATTAGGGAACGGGTGGATTTTCAGAATTTTAAAGTAGCCTACGGCCTATTCTATGTCGTTTTACGTGTATGTGCAAAATTTCAAGCCGATCGGTCTGACGGTGTGGGAGGAGTTCCCGGACGAACAAACAAACAAACAAACAGACAAACTGTCACATTTATATAATAGATTATAATAATAGTAAATTATGTTTGGGTCGTTTAGTTCTAATAGTACGAATAAAAATTAGCTTCTTATTATCAATATTATATGAGATATGAATTAAACAGTAGACAATCGAGTTGTTGGCCCCCTCCCCCCTTCAAGTCACGGCCATTTTTGACTTGACTGAAAAATTTCTTCTATCACCCAAGAGCAACAGCCATGCTCTCACTCTTACTAATGTGGGCTCCCCACATCCTCCTTCGAACTCCTCACCTAGGTCTCGAACAATGACACCTAGAACTAACTGGAGGTAAGACTTTTCCAGTCAGGAACTCCTAGAATCATACTTTTTCAGTCAGTCAGTCATGTATTAGTGTTACAGGGGACAGTGAAAAATGGGTCTTTTATTGGAGTATTCTCCGTACAGAGGTAAAGAAAAGTTTCCCACCATACATAGTGTAAAAGCTGCTTTCATTATTACATTAGTTTGACTTCCTATCGATTTCAACTATTGCTTTTCGAACTATCTACGCTAGCTGTTTATTCGTAAATGTCAACGCTGCTACTGTGTAAATTCTATGAGGAGGACAGTAATAAATGGGTCTTTTCTCCGAAAGGTTTCCCAGTGTGAAAACTGCTATCATCATTGAATTACTTTGACTTCCTATTGATTTCAACTATTGCTTTTTGACCTCTTTATCTACGGTAGCTGTTTCTTCGTAAATACATTTTAAGACTATTTTGTTTCTGTGACTAAATTTCTCCAGCGGAAGAATTTTAGAGATTGAATTGATGAACTTGTACACCGTTGCAAATGCCTCATTTAGAAGGCTACTGTTTTGAAAAGTTGGATAAAAACTGCGTGTTTCAAACTATTATAATAATTTTGTTTCCCTTCTCATAGTTTTCTCTCATTCCAAGATATATGTTACTTTCTGGATTGTCGTCGTGTATATGTAATGGGAGCCGGTCGCGAACTCGCTGTGAGCCCTGAGCTTGCCCAAGTCTCATGGTTCCCGGAAATTTTTGAAAGCTGTGACGACTATGAGACGTGAGAACGGAGGGCAGATATATTAAATGCTTTTATTATATTTAGATATGGAGACAAATCCTTTGTTTGAAAGAGCTGTTACGCCGCGATTGAATTTTGATGGGAGCTAATAGAAATTATGAATTTTAGGAGGATATTTAATTTTATATATTATACATATACAGGGTGTCCATAATTAAACTTGAAATGTGCGAACAGTCTGTAGCAAAAATTATGCAGCGGAATTGCATGAAAACGGGGTAATGGCATACTGAAATGATGGGAATTTTATCGAGGAAAATAAAAACAGCAAGTTTCAAAAAACCATCCCTAGGTGGCGTATCATAGCTTTATTGAGAACATATAAATAATCTACAGAACTTTACAAAACATGCTCGATATGATGTCCACCATTGTCTTCTACCATCTGGAAGCGTAAAATCGCATGTTCGACTGTTGAAAGCAGCATGAACTGGGGGATTTTGCGCACATGACGTTCTGTGCTTTCTTTAAGGTCGGAATCAGATGGGCTGGGATCACGGTAGACCAAGGCTTTGAGGTATCCCCAGAGCCAAAAGTCGCAAGGATTCAAGTCGGGGTATCTTGTAGGCCACGATGTAGGAAATTACCGCTGATGATTATGCCGTCACCGAAATATCGGCGGAGCACTTCCCTACTAGCAATTTTGCTCGGGCTACCACCGGCCACGCAGCCAGCCGATGACGGCCCGAGCAAAATTGCTAGTAGGGTTGTTTCACACAACGGCCGATGCATGGAGGAACACAGTCGAACACGCGATTTTACGCTGCCAGATGGTAGCAGACAATGGTGGACATGATGTCGAGCGTGTTTTGTAAACTTTTGTATGTTATTTATATGTTCTCAATAAAGCTATGATATGCCACCTAGGGGTCGTTTTTGAAACTCATTGTCTGTTTGTTTTTTTTTTTTCTATAAAATTCCCATCACTTCCTGTGGCCACTAGTCCATTTTCATGCTACTACGCTGCATATTTTTTTGCTACAGACTGCTCGCAAATTTCAAGTTTAATTATGGACACCCTGTATATATGGGAACATTTGGACAAATCGTTCTAGAGTTCTACAACTAAATAATATCTACCAGGGGCGTAGCCAGATATTTATCATGGGGGGGGGGTTACGACTATTGCAGATTATATATATGTATACATATGTGTGATAATGTAGTGAAGAATATACATATTGTATGTCAAAAAATTTCTCATGGGGGAGGGGGGGGGGTTGACCCCCCTAACCCCCCCCCCTTTGCTACGCCCCTGATATCTACTAAAAATTTCCATTTTATTTTATTACAATGTGGGCTCTCTTTACCAGCCCTTCTTTGCAGAAACATCCTGTCTTGCCGATCACGCGCAGAACTGCTGTATTGTTCATAGTTCTCGCACGTATTTTTGCAGTCTGGTTTGTTGAGGTTATACAGTTCGTCTCTTTTACACTGGCCTGTAGTTAGGGTGGAGCGAAAAACACTTTATTTCAAAATTCACACTGCCTGAGTCATTAAATGGTGCGAAACTGATAAGGACAAATTGTTTCCAAATTTCAGATCAAAATATTGTCGTCTTCAGGTTCCACAACTCAAGCGAATATATTTCTAGCTTATTTTTATTAAAATAATAATGTTTAATTAATTAATTGAATAATTAGTTATGTTTTCACTATTAAATTGCTTTATTAATACGTTATTATCACATGTCAGTGCTGGAAATCGTAGATTTAGAAGCAGACGTCGACTTAGGATCTGATTCAGAAATGGAATATACCTCAGAAAATGATGACGATTTTGTTAGTCAGGAAGCCAGATGTCGGAAAACGACTGACGATGAGATTCCCTAAATCTCCAAGACAGACCAAATGCCTGAACTAGCCGTCTTGTTCTTGATAGAGCAGATGTATCGGAGTATTAATTATTTAATTAAAAGCTATTCTTTCAATAGAAATTCATAAAAGACTAAAAAAAGACACTGGGAATATATTCGCTTGAGGTGTGGAACCTGAAGATGGCAATATTTTGAGCTGAAATTTGGAGACAATTTGTTCATATCAGTTTCACAGCTTTTAATGACTCAGGCAATGTGAATTGCGAGGAAAAGTATTTGTTGCTCCACACCAAGTACACTAAAAGAATTGCAGTTTTTGTACTGTGGTTGTTTCTTTAGCTGACAGTGTTTTGCCCATACTTTAAAGGTTTATTTTCCTAGATCGAGTGTCGAATATTGTGGAATACTAGATAATATTGTAAAATTTCATGCTATCAACTCAAGAACCGGAAAACAAGAAATCTCAATTTATCTTCTCGGAGCATTCAGCTTCCAGGAACGGAAAGACAACGTCGTAAAATTCTCCGAGATCAACGAGGCGGAATTTCGATTCAATGCTTCATCTCTGTGAAACTCAGTTGGACTGTACCAGAACAGAAAGAAGATTGTCTGCTACTTTTGTAAACAGACTCGAAGCAGAAATGATTTGAACATAATTCTTAAAATGTGGATTTATGGTTAAAAATATCTATGTTTCATGAAGTAAAATTAGTTTATTAACGGTTGAAAGCACCTAATCCATATTACTCGACTATTTCATATCAACCTCCATTTGTAACTTTTCTTAAAAATAAAATTTTCTATAACAGCAAAATAAATAATGCCTTCCTTTACAATTGGAATTGCATAACAATTAGTTATAGTATGTACTCATGATGATTTTGGGGATTTTATTCAAAAACCTCTGAATTTATATTTAGAAATGTAACTGGTATTCCATAACACCCTCCTCTCCTCTACACTTTTTTATACTATGTCATTATTTTAAAATGACCATTTGTTACAAACACCGTGTTTAAATTTCAAGGCATCCAGTTTTCTCCTGTTGTGCTCTATCTAGTGATTTCCATTACAAGGACGGATACAACCGATCACACCGGCCCTTGGAAATATAAGTAGTATAAGGCAGTCTACTTACATTTTGTTATGAATACACTTACAAGTGCATTATATCTATACACTTGAAAGTTATCGGCCCATCTGGAAATTTCCTGGCTTCCCGGTGGGCGTATTCTTATGATCTAATACAGTTAATGTCCGACCACGGATTTCGGAACAAGTTGGCCCAGTGCCAAGATTTTAAAGAAGGAGGGGAGTGTAACAGTTTAATTTCTCTTGCATCTTACTCATACAGAAGATCTCATGCAATTAGATTGCTTCACCTACTTTTTGATAAAAATGTCCACTTTTGCGAGAAACCGGATTTATTTATGAATATCGAAACCATACTCCGGCCGTAATTCTTACACGCTCATGTTCGCGCAGAATTAAAAAAAGAATTCAGCTTACCATCGCACAGATGTTCGGGAACACATTTTCCATGCTTGTTTCTGAAGTAGCCTGTTATGCAGTCACATCCTGGCACGCAGTGCGGTTTGCTTCCGTCCCGATAGACACCTCTATACTCACAAGTGTTGTATTGGTTCACACATCTTACATAGTTTTCGTTTTGCGGACATCTCTCCGTAGATGTACACTGTCCGTAAATGATAGCTGGAAACAAGAAAAAAAATTAAATTGCAACTTGTGAATCTTCCAACTTCTAAAGTGACTGATAATATTCTCTCTCGATGTGTGTGTGTGTTGTGCGCGCGTCTGTGTGTATTTGCGTATCTGTGTATGTAAACGTGACTTAAAAACTGTAACAAAAACTACAAAATATCTTAAAAATAAACCTTTCTGACATAAAGTAATTCATTATGATCTATTTCCTTATCATCTATTCTATATATAATACTAGCTGAAGTACCCGTTCTTCGCACGGGAATGAATGGACTTTTTGATATTACGATTTGTGGTGATTACTATTCATTGTAATAAACAGATATAGCAAAATTGATATCGCGTTATATTGTGTTCAATAATCATACCGAATTTCAAGGCAATCGTTTGTATCGTGCAGAAGGCGATGCGACGTAGCGCAATCTAGTGGCGAGTTTTAGCAAAACGGATACGGCGAAAATATTCTTCGCATTCAGATATCGATGTATACGAATTTTCATGACTATCGGCTGAATAGTCCTGAAGTTCATGTGTGGACGCAACATCGAGTGGCAAGTTATAGGAAAATGGATAGCGCCAAACTCATCCCCGTGTTCAAATATCTATGTATACCTATTTTCATAGCGATAAGTTACCATCTAGTGGTCAGTTAACCATCTAGTGATTAATTAAAGTAATGATTTGCTACAGCGCCGTCAAGTGGCGAGTTGTAGCAAAATAGATAACGCCAAAATATTCTCATTGTTGAAATAGCTATGTATACTGATTTTCATAGCGACCGTTTGAATGGTCAGGAATTTGGCCTGCTGCAGGGTCATCTAGTGCCGAGTTAAAACAATAATGCATTGCAGTGCCATCTAATGGTGAGTAGCATCAAAAGGAAGACAGTTAGAATATATTTTTTGTGCTCAAATGTGTAAGTATAAAAAATTTTATGCCGATCAGTCGAACGGTATAGAGGTTGATGCGTTGCAGTGCCATTTAGCGGCAAGTTACAGCAAAATGGATAGTGAAAAATATTCTCCGTGTTCTAATATCCGCGTGTACAAAATTTCATCGAAATGGGTTGGACGATATTCGCATAGCAAACGGCTAAACGGAATAGAATTCGACGTTCTGCTGCGCCACCTAGTGGCAAGTTAGAGGAAAACGTATAGCATAAAAACCTTCTCCATGATAAAAGACTTAGGTGAACCAAATTTCATGGTGATCGGTGAAACGGTGCTGAATTTTTCAACCTCCTACACACATACCAACATTCATTTTTATCTATCACCAGTCTTATTATATATACCAGTCTCAAGTAAAATCCAGTTTCAAATCTAAGCATCGGCAAAGTGCCAGCATACGCCATTTTGCAAGAGTTTTTTCAGGGAATCATCCGAAGCATTGACTTAGCAGCAATCAAAATGGGAAATGGTTCGATCGCCAGGCATTTTTTTGAAAAGTGGAATCCCTTAATACAGCCTCATTTTTTAAATTATCAACAATAACATGTTTTATTCATCGTTACCTCGATGTACTAAATGCGAAGATTTCAATTTTCTGAAATTTGACGGATTTCCCCCAAGTTAAATCAATGTACTCAATTGGCGAGAATTCTGAAGCTACATCGCCTAATAACTGCATTATTTCTGCACGGATAGTGAAAATTTAATGCTGTATTCTAAGAAAACCTATACACTTGTTTTCAAAAATGCTATTCCCTTAAGCTCTCAGTAAATTGCGCCAAAAAGCCTAAAACTGTGCAAACCGCTAGAACTCACTTTCTAAAAATCGGCCTATCAGCCATTTTATTTTTCGCCAAACTAAAAAAATTTACATATTAGTCTCGGAAATCTTCGATCCTCATTGTTTTGCGTATAAAACATTTCATTCCTGCTCTCATTTCTTATGCGCACACGATATTATAATTAAAAAAATAACCTTACAAATATAAACTAAAAAAATCATTATTATTCTTTTATTTTCACTTTAAGAATTTAAAACATTTTATTCGGCAAAATCGCCACACATGGCAACCAAGATGCTTATTTCACACTTTCACTACAGGGGTTGCAATTACACAAAGCTTTCTGCGTGGAGAACATAAAAAATCTCTTAAATTCTGAGAACGGGTGGACTTCAAGTTTAAGTGACTATCATTTATTCTATATTATTTTACATATATCTGTGTAAAATTTCAGGCTGACTGGTCCATTTTTGTGGAATTGTATACTACCCAAATCAACAAATTGACAAACAGAATTTCATTTTTATTTATAAGATAACCTACGCTTGTTTTTAAAAATACCCTCTCATTAAATTGCGCCAAGCGCTAGAATCATAGAAAATCTGACACACTTTCAGATTTTAAATACGCACTAAAGTGCTATATATAAAAAGAGTTATAATCCATAGGTCTTCCGTATTTTCGTTCCTTATTTTATTAAGTTGGAAAGTGTATCAATATTCATGAGTGTGATTAAACAAAATTAAAATTGATATTTCTAACATCCTTTTTTCTGGATGTAATATATTAGAAATAGATGCAATAAAGCTGCTCAGAAAAATGCACAATTCCAACTGAATGAAAATTTCAAAAACTTATACGCAGGTGTATTCATAACCCAAATAGCAGACTATTAAATTACGATAAATAGCGCCAAGCGTTAGAATCGTCCTCAAAATCGCACATCAACCCCTTTTATTTTTCGCCCAATTAAAAAGTTGCACATTAATTTTCGGAAAATTTCCAAATTCTATTTTTCTTTTGAGTATAAATCATTTCATTCCCGCTCTGATTTCACATGCACACGATATTTTAATTTAAAAACAACCTTACAAATAATCTAGTCAAAATTAAAAAAATCGTTATTCTTTTATTTTTACTTCAAGAGTCTGAATCATTTAATGAACTGCCGAATGTGGTAACCTAGATAAGCTTAATTGCATGCGCTTAATTGCACTGTGGGGTTACAATTACGAAATGGCGGAAAGCAAAAATTAGCCTTTTGCGATACGTTTTTATCGATATTTCCTAAAATAGTTCGAATTTTGAAAAAATCGCTTCGAGGTGTGTCGGGACCTGTCATGGAGAATTTCCGTTCAAAAATTGGTAGGTCTACGATCACCCGTTTGCGAGCTACGCGAGACACAGACAAACAGTTTACACACATTGTTTTATTAATATAGATACCAGTCTCAAATAAAATCCAGTTTCAAATCTAAGTCTCGCCAAAGTGCCAATATAAGCCATTTTGCAAGAGTTTTTTCAGGGAATCATTCGAAGCATTGACTTAGCAGCAATCAAAATGGGAAATGGTGCGACCGCCAGGCATTTTTTTGAAAAGTGGAATCCCTTAATACAGCCTCATTTTTTAAATTATCAACTATAACATGTTTTATTCATCGTTACTCCGATGTACTATATGCGAAGATTTCAATTATCTGAAATTTGGCGGAATTCCCCCAACTAAAATCAATGCACTCAATTGGCGAGAATGCTGAAGATAGATCGCTTGAAATCCCTTAGTAACTGCATTATTTCCGCACGGATCATTAAAATTTAACGCTGTATTCTAATAAAACCTTTGCACTTGTTTTCAAAAATCCGTTTCCCTAAGCTCTCAGTAAATTGCGCCAAGCCGGAAACAGTGCAAACCGCTAGAACTCACTTTCTCGGCATTTGAGCCATTTTATTTTTTCGCCAAACTAAAAAATTTTAACATATTAGCTTCGGAAATCTTCAATTCTTATTGTTTTGCGTATAAAACATTTCATTCCTGCTCCGATTTCCCATGCACACGATATTATAATTTTAAAAAAATAACCTTACGAATATAAACTAACAAAAAAAAAATCATTATTATTCTTTTATTTTTACTTTGAGAATTTAAAACATTTTATTCGGCAAAATCGCCACACATGGCAACCACGATCCTTATTTCACACTTTTTTCACTACAGGGGTTACAATTACGGAAAGCTTTTTGCGTGGAGAACATAAAAAACTCTTAAATTCCGGGAACGGGTGGACTTTAAAAGTTTTAAAGTGGACTATCATTTATTCTATATTATTTTACATATCTGTGCAAAATTTCAGGCTGATAGGTCCATTTTTGTGGATTTGTATACGAATCAAATCCACAAACAAACAAACAAACAAACAAACAAACAGAATTTCATTTTTATTTATAAGGATTAAAATGCTAAGGCAGGTAGCGACAGATTCTTAAAGTCGTTTCTGATGCAGTTTGACCATGCGCTTTGACCATAATACTCTCCTCGACCAATCAGTAACCAGAATGAAAGCCTTTGTCCACACATAAGTACGGCATTTCATCACGGCATCAAGTTATTACGTCATTTTCACGTCAAATTAAAAAGCATGAAAAAGAATTAAGTCGAAATGTATTTCTTAAAGTTCATAAATTTTAAAATTGCTAATACGATCGTATGGATAACACGAGTTTAAAATTTCAGGTGATGCGCTTTTCCGAAATGATATCGATAGCTGCATTTGGCAATTTTCTTCTGAAAGCCTCACTTTGATCATCATCAATTGAGAACAATCACCAATCACTTTCGCCCCCACTTTCGCCAATCTAAAAAATCGCCGCACTTTGGCGAGTTTTACAGTCATGGGTTTGAAGAGTTATGCACAAGTTTCAACGGTCTCAAAAGAGCTAGATGAAAACCAAAGGGAACAAATTAGCGATAAACGCACCAGTTAAAAAGTTTGAAGACACTTAATTATTAAAACTACATTCATTGTCAAACCCCCTCCCAGAAAAAAAAGAATAATATAATAATAAAAATACAGGTCGGCTGGCCCGGACTGGCCAGTCCGGGCCTGGATTACTTAGTTTTTAATTAGCTGTAAGGCACCTGGTAAAAAATGATGAACGTAACAAACGCTTTTACTTTGATATACACGAAATATTAATGAATATTAATAATTGTGCTTTAATGCATATTATCGCAACCGATCTTTCAATAAACCGTTTTTTATTAAAATCCTCCATGGTTCAGGAGAAGAAAATTCTTCATTCATTTTAATATCGTGAAATGTCAAACTGTATCATCTCGAGGAGCTATATAGAATCGCACGTGTTGAGAGTAGGACCTAAAGTTTGTGGTAGAGTTTATCTATCTGATGCAATTTTTTATTTGGGACGTCACGTTTTCGACAACCGTAAAAGAAATCCCTGTCAGTTCACTTTGCTCACCTGGTTACTACACTCAATTAGTTTTCTAAATCAGTAATATTGAAACTTAAAACGACGTTCATTTTTTCTTCCTTTACATAGGACCGTTATTGAGGAACGTAATTCTATCTGAAAGCGGGGTGAAGTATAAGCCCAAATGAGAAAATAGGGAAACGGCGTCCACCTTCGACTACACCACTATGGCATATAGTACACAGCAATAATAGACGTAAATTTCGCAGCAATTGATTCCATACTTAAGGCACAGACAAGAAAGTGTTAACATAGAAAATATCTACTCACCAGATTGGATAAGGATCCACCCACAAAGCAGATTCTCGAATCTCAACATCGCTTAGCACTCTTCCGTTCCGACTAAAAGATCGACGATTTGTAAGTGGTAAAATGCATCACCGCTAACAGATACATATATAGATCAGCTGAGAACAGGTGCGCAAGCAAGAGATGCACGAAATAGGGAACTAATGAGGCAAGCAAACAAGGAAACCTTCCTCTCCATCTTCCTTTCATTGCAAGACAAATTAGAGAAATTTTAATGACGCATGCATTTGTACGGGATCGTTTTATTTTAGCAGCTTCATCCATTCCTCAGCAGATTCCTTATTTCGCAAGTGGACATTTCATAGATACGTTGCCAAGAAGAAAAAAAAAAAGGTCAAAACCTGTGCGCTGTCATCGCAGAGGTTTTCATAATTTTTTAAAGGCTATTCCTCTGCGAAAGTGAAACTTTTGAACTATTTTTTAAATAATTAAACTGGAAAGATAAATCATTCCAAATGCTTCAATTATTAAACACACTCCAGCATAACCGTACACCGTTGATAGAAGTAGTTCAACATTTCACCATACAACGGATCTAAATTAGCTGCAACCTTTCAATGGAGAAACGCTGAACCATGATTTAGTTCACTAATCAAATTAAGCACAAAATAATGGTTCAACGCTTCTCCATAGAAAGGTTGCAGCTAATTTACACAATTTTAAGGTGAAATGTCAACAACTATAATTAACAGTGTGCTTTTGGGCCAAATTTGCAAATGTACTGTCGCCAGATTGTCGAGTTTTTGCGTATAACCTCAACAAAAGTAGTTCGTTATTAATCTAATTTTGAGAGACCCTGGAGAAACAGCTTTAAACGTTATGTCTATCTCATAGTGAAAAGCAAGCTGTTTAAAATATCTGTATAGTTTTTGTGTTTTTCTTAACATGGATGAATGTGTATAAACTTCGTAATCTGCAGTCGTTGTCTGAATGCAGTCATTGTCTGGAAAGTATTGTAACCATGAAAATTCCGACTGTGACATTTTGATGCACTCTTACTTCTCCAACATGTACCGTGTAAGGAAAGCATTGTAACCATGAAAAAATCCGACTATGACATTTTGATGCATTTTTACTTCTGGAACATGTGCCGTGTAAAGTATTGTAACCATGAAGAAAATCGAATATGAGATTTTGATGCATTTTTACTTCCCGAACAAGCACCGTGTATGAAAAGTGTTATAACCATGTAAAAATCCGACTATGATATTTTGATACTTTTTACTTTCCGAACATGTACTGTGCAAAGAAAATATTTTAACCATGAAAAAATCCCACTATGACATTTTGATGCACTTTTACTTACCTCACATGTATCGTGTAAGGATCGTATTGTAACCATGAACAAATAAGAGTATGAGATTTTGATGTATATTTACATATTTCCCGAACATGTACCGTGCAAGGAAAGTATTGTAACCATAAAAAAATCATCCGACTAAGAGATTTTGAAGCATTTTTACTTTCAGAACATGTAACGTGCAAGGAAAGTATTGTAACCATGAAAAAATCCGAGTATGAGATTTTTATGCATTTTACTTTCCGAACAAGCACCGTGTAAGAAAATTATTATCACCATGTAAAAATCTGACTATGATACTTTAATGCTTTTTTACTTTCCGAACATGTACCGTGTAAAGAAAGCATTGTAACCATGAACAAATCCCAAACAATTTTGATGCATTTTTACTTCCCGAACATGTACCGTGTAATCAAGGTATTGTAACTATGAAGAAATAAGACTATGAGGTTTTGATGCGATTTTACTTCCCGAACTAGCACCGTGTAGTGTATGAAAAGTATTATAACCAAGTAAAAATTCGACGATGATATTTGGATGCATTTTTACTTTCCGAACATGTACCGTGTAAGGAAAGTATTGTAACCATGAAAAAATCGGAGTATGAGATTTTGATGCATTTTTATACTTTCCGAATATGTACCGTGTAAAGTATTGCAACCATGAACAAAATCGACTATGAGATTTTGATGCATTTTTACTTACTGAACATGTACCATGTAAGGAAGGAAGGAAGGTATGGTAACCTTGAACAAATGAGACTATGAGATTTTGATACATTTTACTTTCCGTATGTGTACCGTGTAAAGTATTGTACCCATGAAAAAATTCGACTATGGGATTTTGAAGCATTTTTACTTTCCGAACATGTACCGTGTAAGGAAAGTACTTTAACCATGAAAAAATCCGAGTATGACATTTTGATGCACTTTTACTTACCGAACATGTACCGTGTAAGGATCGTATTGTAACTATGAAAAATAAGAGTATGACATTTTGATACATTTTTGCTTTCCGAATGTGTACCATGTAAAGTATTGTAACCATGAAAAAATCCGACTATGACATTTTGATGCACTTTTACTTCTCGAACATGTACCGTGTAAGGAAAGTATTGTAACCATGAAAAATATCGAATATGAGACTTTGATGCATTTTTACTTCCCGAACAAGCACCGTCTATGAAAAGTGTTATAACCATGAACAAATCCCACTATGACACTTTGATGTACTTTTACTTACCGCACATGTACCCTGTAAGGATCGTATTGTAACCATGAACAAATAAGAGTATGAGATTTTGATGTATTTTTACTGTCCGAACATGTACTGCGCAAGGAAATTATTGTAACCATGAACAAATAAGAGCATGAGATTTTGATGAATTTTTACTTCCCGAACATGTACCGTGCAAGGAAAGTATTGTAACCATAAAAAAATCCGAGTATGAGATTTTGATGCATTTGTACTTTCCGAACGTGTACCGTGAAAGGAAAGTATTGTAACCATGAACAAATTTGAGCTATGACATTTTGATGCATTTTTACTTTCTGAATATGTACCGTAAAAGGAAAGTATTATAACCATGAACAAATCCGACTATGAGATTTTGATGTATTTTTACGTTCATAGGTTCAAAAGGTACATAGGTTTGTACCTTTTTGTGGGTTTTTATCATAAACCATCATATTTTTGTAACCAGAGATGGCTCGAATACGGTAAGCAAGGTAAGCATCGCATCGGGGCGCCAGCTTCGAAGGGGCTTCATTTCGAACTCAAAAGCTAAGTAGAGCATAGAAGGGGGCGTCTTCCTTGCGTTGGCAGGGGCGCCACTTACCCAAGAGCCGCCCCCTTTTGTAACCATTTTAATTTTAAATTCCATTCAGAATGTAAGAGATTTCAGTGTCAGGGAAGCCTGTGAGAAACAGGATTCTTTCCGAACAAGATTTATAAAAATGACGAACCAATTGGTCAACGGATCGGCAAGTAAATAAATAAAAGCAAATATTTTCCCGGTGTCATCTCACATTATACATGCGGCTTAAATCTGAATTTTTATCACTTTAAATGCACATATGAGTTAATATGGTAACAAATATATGTACTAACATGATAATATGTAACTAATTGTTATTATTGATATTGTGTGTGCGTAATAAGTGTTTGCGAGACGAGACGAGACAGCCCTGTTGCTCGTCTCTTGTGGATCTCTGCTGCCAATAGACTTGAAAAGATCAGAAGTATTTTGTATGTCCCTGTATATTAATGTTACTTTTACCATTTGGAATGAGGAATATGTAATTATACCCTTCAATAATAAATATTAGCTTTGTTTTGTACTACCAATGCCGCCAATACAATTGAGAAGATTGGAAATATTTTGCGTGTCCCCGTATATTAATTCTAGGTTTACCATTGTGAATGTGGAGTATGTAATCATACACTTCAATACTAAATATTTATTTTGTTTTGTCCTACTATTACCGCTGATAGACCATAAAACATCTGATCTATTTTGCCTCACTCAAGATTGTGGTTGTGAAATTATAAATGGCTAAACATGGAGGGCGAAAATAAGGTCTAGAACTGGCATAGAATCCAATTTTTTGAGAGATAATATATTGTTTGATAAAATATTAGCATGCAAAATTTCAATTCAAATGGAGATTGGAAGTAGGTAAAAATTAATTTTACTTTGTTCACTGCAGCATCTTCCGATCAGTACCAATATTCAGAAGATGTTTATCGTATCGTCTCCAATTAGTATTTAAATTGATATTAATAGATATTCGTGGAACATATGAGAGTCTCTCAATTTTTAAATTTTTTTTATGCTCCGATACACTATGTATTGTGATTGCGAATTAAAAATGCTTAACCTGATTGCTGCCACTTTTCACTCCAGAACGGAACTGATTTTGTGGCCTCGTACTGGTCTCAAATAATAATAAGTTTCTGATCACCAGCCAGTAGTAAAATATTTTGAATTCCTTCTTCTTAAATCATAATGCAATATTTTTTTAGGCTCGCTTAGGCGTGTGGACTACGATCGTAAACCAAGTACACTCATTCAAAGAAGTACTCGAGTAAAACATGAAACTGACATAGGAAGTTTGACTTATGCTGGAATACTTTTTTCAGCGCGTGTACCTGATCTACGATCGTAGTCCACGCGCCTAACCGAAGGTTAAACAAATAATAGTTTTTTGGAAGATTTCTTTTCGCTGAATGAGTTGCCAAAGTAAATCACCTGTGTACACTAACAAAATCCGTCGTTTCGAGGGGAAAAAAATATGATTTCTCTAATACGACCCAAAAAGCCTGTAAAACATGCCCTATTAAAGCTGTTCTTCCTGTATTACTTTTATGATTGGTACACATTGTAACAAGACATTAGGATCGAAAACCAAATAAAAGCAGTTGAGTCGGCTAATTAGTGTGTCTTGCGAAATAAATGTAGAGTACTGCATTTTTGAAGGAGTATAACCACACTTACGAAAGAGTGGTTAAACGAAATTTATATGATAAAACACGCTAATGAGCCGCCATTTCTTCGTGTATTCTGAAATCGACTTGATTGAATTTATGTAATTAATTTTTCTGGGTCTTCAAATATTGAAAGTGGTTCTCATACAAGGTTGTGGTACAAGGGGTCGTTATTCATGTACACGGGGTAGTCAGACGTCCCATATATACTATACACGGGATAGTCACTGTATGTTCCATTATTTAGTCCCTTATTAATGCTTGTCCCGATTTTTTCCTGAAATCTGCGTGTGGCAATGGTCCTTTTGAAGTACCTTTGAAATTGAGTACGAATAGTGAGAGTCAGATCAAGTCTTTCAAGAGCCCCTAGGCTATAAATTTTCTAGGGCACCCTGGACAAAAGCCTTGACAAAAACTGTCTAGGCATTAGAGTTTCATGTGAATTTCTTTCCAAAGCCATCTATGTTCATAACACATCTCCGGGCCATTGTAATACGAGACTAAGTTATAAACAGTTTGATCATACTATAAATAGAAATATTTTCTGTTTCAGTAAAATGTTAGAATATCCTAAAAGTACGCACTGACTGACTGAAAAAAAGTTTTCAGAGGAGTACCTGACGAAATTAGCCCAACGTCCTTTTACTACACCACTAAGTACTGTTTCATGTATTTAAAATTTCTGGTACGCCTTCAACTTCATTTATATAAATGCATTCTACATTACCTATGCTCATGTTTCTTCTATGAGTCGATTTGATACGGCCAGGGGCGTAGCCAAGGGGGGTGGGTGTTAGGGGGTCATAAACCCCCCATGAGGTATTTTTTGCTATACAAAATGTATATTCTTCACTGCATTGTCACACACACGTATACATATATGTGAGTTGTAGTAGTCGTAACCCCCCCCCCCATGAAAAATTTCTGGCTACGCCCCTGGATACGGCAATTTTTCCTACAAAGCTTTTCTGAAATGATCATGTTATTTTCGAATTGTTATGAGCATAGAATTTCGAACTTGTGTAGAATTACTTTTTTAAACTTTTAAGCTTTTATTCAGTTGCAATATTTTTTCTCTTTCGATTTGCAACCTTGGGGAGTCATCTTTAAAAGGTCGGGGACCAAGGGCTAAGGCCAACAGAGTTTAATAGATAAACCGGCCCTGTGAACAGTGGGCATGACATTTACGACAGACAAAATAACTGACAAGATATAGGTTCTAAAAGGCAATTGAAATAAATACTTCAGTGTCTTGTTGGTGGCTTTAATTTGTTCGTTCCCAGTGCTGCTAAGGCACTGCGGCAGCGCTTCACCTTCTGTGCTCAATTTTTGCTTTCTGGTATGGATCGTTGTATGCTGCGCTGTGACAGGGGTTTCCAACCGCCACACGAGAGCCGGGACGTCCCGTTTCTAGGGCTTTAAGAAGAACGCCCCGCAAAAGGTATGTGCGGGACGCCAAATGTCCCGTTTATGGAAGTTTTTTGAATGGAATAAGTAATTTAATATTTTTTATATTATAATGATCTAAGAAGTTTTAAACATTAAGTTTCTTTCTTAAATAAATAGGATCTTGGCAGAAGTGATTGTATATGTAAATTTTCTTTTCTAAAGGAGGAATATTATGATTTTAATAAAAGTGGTTTAATATATCAATTTTTTCAAATAAATTATTATAATATTCTTAGTAGAAGATGTACTTTAAGACTTTAAACTTCTCTTAAAAAGGTGTATTATGAACACACACTTATTATTATTATTATTACTATTTTTCTTATGCCAAAGTTAAAAGGTTTTGTTTTTATTCGTGAAAGAAAATAAAAAGTTTATTCAATTTAATTCCAAATGATAATATTAATTAAAATAAATAAAAACATTGTGAAAAAACATACATTAAATGTTAGTTATAATTAACATTTCTTCTTATAAGTAACATTTTATGTGTGTTTTTTCACAAAGTTTTTATTTATTTTACCGTTTAACACCTTTATTTTGAGTATTTTTCCGATAATAGTACTTGTTTTGATAATAGAGATAGGAAGACCCTAATGATTAAAGTCAATTTTCACTGATTTGCCAAATTGTTTTAACTTTTGTTAACTATGTTTAATTATGCCAAAGTAGTAAGCATAATATTCAATAAAACAATTTAAAGTGTAAAAATTAAATCTGGTTCTGATTTTGACATAGTCGGATTGTTACTCTCGCCTTACTGTAGTAAGTAAGCTGGATTTTTTAGCCAAGTCCCGAATTTAAATTGCAAAAGTCCCGTTAACTATGTTGAATGTTCAATTATGCCAAAGTAGTAAGCATAATATTCAATAAAACTATTTAAAGTGTAAAAATGAAATCAGGTTTTGATTGTTGTTCTCGCCTTTCTTTAATAAGTAAGCTGAATCCCGCTTTTCATTGCCAAGTCTCGAATTTAAATCGCAAAAGCCCCGTAAATCCGTGTGTAAAAGTAGGCAAGCCTAGCTGTGACCCACTGTTTTACGCTCTAGCGGAACAATCTACAGGGAATCGCCGACGTTGCGTGTTTGCAACGATAAGGACAAGCATGTTGAGGTGGTGTTGGCAGCGTGTTTTATAATAAGTGCATTCGGCATCACTTAGTTTCCCTGCTTTTGTTATTCTATGTGTTCATACATCGACACACCCAAATGATAAACACTTTTCAAACATTTTGGAAAGTGTTAAAAAAGAGATACATGATTAGATGTTACAATAGTGCTAAATACAGAATCTCAACACTCTACGTGTAAAAGTTTTCGCCAAGGTCGATGACGGTAGGCGGGTTTTTGCGCGCAGCCCAGACAATGACTAATTATACATATAATATACTGAAGAAGTGCAAAGACCTTAAATTATTGAAATTCTTTTGGGCGGACCTGTAAATAAACTTTTTTATGAAAATGTGCATACCGAAATTTTTTCCATGACCATAGTCCCTTTTACTTCGTACTATGAAATGTAAACGACAAAATACCATCTTACTTACAGTAATAATAACAGTTAAAACCACTGAGAGTGCACCAAACGATATACCGTCTTATACCGTTTAAACACTATGTCACTTTCAAGAATTTCTGTCCATATGCCTTAATGTATAAGAATGCTTTTCTGTAGCCGTGTAAAAAACTATATGTCCTATACACACCAAAATCAATACCACTCCTATGCGGGTGGTCTATAATAATACATACGTTAAATTCAAGATCAATCGAATACATCATTTAGGAGCTATCGTGTTCACTCAAACATACATGCATTCATACATCACCGTAAACACAGCATAAATGAATTCAAAATACCCGAAAAAGTGTAAATGCGTCAAAATCTCGCAGTCAAATTTTTTCATGATTACAATACTTTACTTACACGGTATATGTTCGGTAAGTAAAAATGCGCCAAACTTTCATAGTCGGATCTCTTTTATGGTTACAATATGTAAATGCGTCAAAAAAGTGCAGAAGTGCAAAAGTGTAAATGCGTCAAAATCGCGAAGTCAAATTTTTTCATGATTACAATACTTTCCTTACACGGTACGTGTTCGAAAAGCAAAAATGCATCAAAATCTCAAAGTAGGATTTTTTCATTGTTACAATACTTTCCTTGCACGGAACGTGTTCGGAAAGTAAAAATGCATCAAAACCTCAAAGTCGGATTTTTTCATTGTTACAATACTTTCCTTGCACGAAACGTGTTCGGAACGTAAAAATGCATCAAAATCTCATAGTCGGATTTTCTCATTGTTTCAATACTTTCTTTGCACGAACGTGTTTGGAAAGTAAAAATAAATCACAACATCAGAGTTGGATTTTTTCATTGTTACAATACTTTCCTTGCACGGAACGTGTTCGGAAAGTAAAAATGCATCAATATCTCATAGTCAGAATTTTTCATTGTTACAATACTTTCCTTGCACGAACATGTTCGGAAAGTAAAAATGAATCACAACCTCATAGTCGGATTTTTTCATTGTTACAATACCTTCCTTGCAGGGTACGTGTTCGAAAAGTAAAAATGCATCACAACCTCATAGTCGGATTTTTTCATTGTTACAATACTTTCCTTACACGGTACGTGTTCGAAAAGTAAAAATGCATCAAAATCTCATAGTAGGATTTTTTCATTGTTACAATACTTTCCTTGCACGGAACGTGTTCGGAAAGTAAAAATGCATCAAAATCTCATACTCGGATTTTTTCATTGTTACAATACTTTCCTTGCACGGAGCGTGTTCGGAAAGTAAAAATGCATCAAAACCTCATCGTCGGATTTTTTCATTGTTACAATACTTTCCTCGCACGGAGCGTGTTCGGAAAGTAAAAATAAATCACAACATCAGAGTTGGATTTTTTCATTGTTACAATACTTTCCTTGAACGGAACGTGTTCGGAAAGTAAAAATGCATCAAAATCTCATAGTCGGATTTTTTCATTGTTACAATACTTACCTTCTACGGTACGTGTTCGAAAAGTAAAAATGCATCAAAATCTCATAGTAGGATTTTTTCATTGTTACAATACTTTCCTTGCACGGAACGTGTTCGGAAAAATGCATCAAAACCTCATCGTCGGATTTTTTCATTGTTACAATACTTTCCTTGCACGGAGCGTGTTTGGAAAGTAAAAATAAATCACAACATCAGAGTTGGATTTTTTCATTGTTACAATGCATTCCTTGCACGGAACGTGTTCGGAAAGTAAAAATGCATCAAAATCTCATAGTCGGATTTTTTCATTGTTACAATACTTTCCTTGCACGAACGTGTTCGGAAAGTAAAAATAAATCACTACTTTATCACACACATGTATGCATATATGTGAGTTGCAGTAGTCGTAACCCCCCCCCCATGAAAAATTTCTGGCTACGCCCCTGCAGGGTTATAATACTTTCCTTACAAGGTCAGTATTCGGAAATTAAAAATGTATCACAATCTCAAAGTCGGATTTTTTCATGGTTACAATACTTTCCTTGCACAGTACATGTTCGGAAAGTGAAAATCCATCACAATCTCACAGTAGGATTTTTTTCATGATTACAATACTTTCCGTACACGGTACATGTTCGGAAAGTAAAGATTCATCAAAATCTCATAGTAGGATTTTTCATGATTACAATACTTTCCTTACGTGGTTACGTAATCGGGAAGTGAAAACGCATCAAAATCTCATAGTCGGATTTTTCCATGGTTACAATACTTTCCTTTAACGGCACATGTTCGGAAAGTAAAATTGCATCAAAATCTCATGGTCGGATTTTTTCATGGTTACAATATTTTCCTTACCCTGCTCATGTTCGGAAAGTATAAAAAAGCATCAAAATCTCATAGTGGGATTTTTTTATGGTTACAATACTTTCCTTACACGGTACATGTTAAGAAACGAAGAAGGCACTTTTTAAAATAATTTATAGCTTGCTGTCTTTCCCCACTCCCCCTTTAATAGAGGTCGTCTTCATGCTACTTCCCGTCAGTTTAGGTGGCAAGGTGTGCGTTAGCTGACCGGGGGGGGGGGGGGGGTACAATATTTGGCAATCTTTTGGTGAGCGCGTTCTGGGATATAATCTTAAAAAAAAAAAGGCCCTCCATCGAAAATAACGTAAATAGCATTTATAGTTCATCTAAAGATACACTCAAAAGAATTCCAGTACATTACGGTTTATGGCAGTTTATAGACATTTATCCATGTTAAGTAAAACACAATAACTATATAGATATTTTTAACAGCTTATTCTACATTAGGAGATAGAAATAACGCTTAAAGCTGTTTTACAGGGTCTCACAACATTACATTAATAGCAGAACAACTTTTGGTGAGGTTACGCGCAAAATCTCGCCAAATCTGGCGACAGTACCTTTGCAAATTTGGAGCAAAAGCACACTCTTAATAATAGTAGTTAACATTTCACCTTAAAATTGTGTAAATTAGCTGCAACTTTTCTATGGAGAAGCGTTGAACCATGATTTTGTGCTTAATTTGATTAGTGTACTAAATCATGGTTCAGCGTTTCTCCATTGAAAGTTTGCAGCTAATTTAGCTCCGTTGTATGGTGAAATGTTGAACTACTTCCATCAAAGGTGTACGGTTATGCTGGAGTGTGTTTAATAACTGGTGCATTTGGAATGATTTATCTTTCCTGTTTAATTTTTAAAAAAATGGATGAAAACTTTCGCAGACTAACAGCCTATAAAAAATTATCAATACCTCTGCTATAACAGAGCAAAAGTTTTGACATTTTTTTTTCTTCTTGACAACGTATCTATGAAATGTTCACATGTGAAATAAGGAAGCGGCTGTAATAAAACGATGTCAGGTGAATTTTACCTTACAAATACATGCGTCATTAAAATTGGTCTAATTTCTCTTGCAATGAAACGAAGATGGAGAGGAAGAATTTATTGTTTGTTTGCTTTATTAGTTCACTACTTCGTGTATTTCTTGCCTTGCGCACCTGTTCTCAGCTTATCTATATATGTATCTGTTAGCGGTGATGTATTTTACCACTTACAAATCGCCGGCCTTTTACTCGGAACGGAACAGTGCTAAGCCATGTTGAGTTTCGAGAGGCTGCTTTGTGGATGGATCCTTATCCAATCTGGTGAGTGGATATCTTTTATGTTCAGTAATTTCCTTTCTGTTCCTGAAATATGCTATTGCTATGTACTATGCCATAGTGGTGTAGTTGAAGGTGGACGCCGTCTCCCTATGTTCTTGTTTGGGCTTATACGTCACCCCACTTTCAGATAGAATAACGGTCCTCGGATGGAATTCCTCAATAACGGTCCTATGTAAAGGAAGAAAAAATTAACGTCGTTTTAAGTTACAATATTATTCAGTAAGAAGGCTAACTGGGTGTAGTAACCAGGTGAACAAACTGAACTGACAGGGATGTCTTTTCAGGTTGTCAAAAACGTGAAGTCCCAAATAAAAAAAATTGCTTGAGATGGATAAACTCTACCACAAACTTTAGGTCCCATCTGTGTGATTCTAAATAGCTCCTCGAGATGGCGCAGTTTGACATGTTTCTCGAGATTAAAATTTCTCGAATTTTCTTCTCCTGAACTATGGAGGATTTAAAGAAAGAACGGTTTATCAAAAGATTTGTTGCGATAATATGGATTGAAGCACTATTATTATTATTTATTAATATTTTGTGTGCATGTGAAAGTAAAATATTTTGCTTTATTCATCATTTTTCAACAGGTGCCTTACAAATAACTAAAAACTAAGTAATCCCACGTTAATGCATATCCAGTGGGAGTTTCAATAAAGGAGACTACTGGAACGTTTTTATTTTCAGAGCGGACACTAAAAACACATTTTTCTCTATTACAATTTTCATATAGTGTGATTCTGGTCGAAAAGGAAACCAAAAGTAACCTCACAAGACTCACAATCAGGGTTGCTGTGTGGCCAGGACGCAACAGGGCGGAGCTCAGGTACTTTTTTTTTAAGGCGGGGAGTCGCCCTGGTTAATAAAATATAAGGTGTTTAAAGAAACGTCAGAAATTTTAAGTTTTAGTGCCTTAAACTTAATTATTACTTAATGCGCTGAAAATTCTAATATAACATGTTTCATACTCGCATGTGTCATTAAACTTAATGGCCACTTGGCTCCTCAACAATGGGATGCAATCAATACCTTATTCAAAGCGTGGTTACGTACACAGTAATGCTGAAGATAGACAAACTCATCATGTCGATCATCAGTGTCGATCATCAAGTCTTACTGACAAGCCTCAAACAGTGGACGTTGTTCTAAATTAATTTTTTCCTACTTTGTAGTTGTAAATATATAAATTGTAATTTAATACACACATTTTATTTAAAAAAAAAAAGGAAAATGTTGACCACGCCCCATCTTTATAAAAATCGCATGCGACGGGCTTTATTTATAGCTCGGGCGATGCGCTTTATTATAATGCTGAAGATAGTCAATCTTGTCAGGTCGATCATCAGTGTTCCAAAAGTCATAGTACTGACAAGTCAAACAGTGGCCGTAGCTCTACATTATTTTTTGCCTATTTTGTAGTTGTAAATAGATAAATTGTAATTTAATAAGTATTTTATTTTTAACTAACTTTGGCCACGTCCCATCTAAAAAAATCGCTTGCGACTTGCTTTGCGCCCCGTCACTTTTTATAGTACGACAGCATAACTGCTCACAGTCTCTCTGTAAATGCTGAAAAATGTACGCATATACATAGAAAAACAATATAGTCCGGCTCTGAATTCATGGTTTCTGAGTCACGAGGTTTGAAAAGGTTTCATTGGGGAGATTCGATAATAGAAATCTACTCGATGGAGGAGAAAACCAAATTAGGTTTTACACAACTGACGCTTAGAACGAGGCGATGAGATTCCCTGAAGGTAAGGATTCTATTCATCAGATTCGTTGAGGGGGAGGGAGGACCCCTGATGACCACAGAATTCTAGCGTACCTCCTAATTTCATAAATTATTTTAAATCATTCTATAAATTATTCATCCGATTTTTTATAAATGCTGTCTTGGTCAAAAGGTATCTTCCCGAAGGGTCCAGAAAGACGAACGGCCGGGATTGGGAGGGATCCAGTACAAATCTCAGAGACTATCCCTGTCAATTTGACATTGATCATTGTCGATCGTCGAAGAAAAAAAATTGAGTTTATTTGAATCCGTTCTATATGGGTATAAAAATCGATCACAAAACTTGTAAAAAGAGCAACACAAACGGACAGAACTACGGAACGGTGAAGAACAAAAAGATTTGGAATTGAAAGCTTTATAGTTCTGCTATAAAGGGTAACCTTTGGACAGTTGCGGGCCAAACTTAAGGATGTTAGCGAAGTTGCTGGCCGTATAATTGGGATTTATATAAGATTTTGAATAGATTATATTAGGTTTTGATGTGTTCCACAGGTCGGATTAAAAGCCAAGACGGGAAATATCCGGCCGGCGGGCCGGAGGTTGCCCATATGTGTGTATTAAAGGAATACGGTGTATTCATGAAACATCAACAGAAAATCATCTTACTGGAAAAGGCTTAATTTATTGGTATGCCGCTTGAACATGAAAACGAACATGAAGTTTGACGTGCGGGGGCAAATCATGGGAAAACTGTCTGTTAAGGGATTGTTAAACTCTAAAATGTGTTCAAAATTCTAGTTATTAAATTCTTCATAATTGTAATATATATTTATTTTTGCAAATATACTAGAATAAACACATAGAATAGATGAAAAAAAAAAAAAAAAAAAAACAACGTTGTCAATGAAAGTGTTTTTAAATGAATGGTCATTTTCATATGTGATTTACTTTCAAGGTAAAAACTCTTAATTTTACTGCCAACGCTCGACAATTCTCTATGAATTTCTATCAGCGTGTCTTTTAATGAGCATCTAGTCTTAATTACATGTTTACATAATATCTCGTCATCGTTTGAAATCATTTCACGTAAAGCTAACAAGTAAATTAGGGTAAATGTGAAAAAATTGATAATGATTGCAACTTTCGAACGGCTGAGTACACAGTTGATCACTATACCCATGGGAACGGCGATCTTCGGTTGATTATAATCCGTATCAACTCTTTGAAGGGACACCATTTCCCAATGTTAAAAACGTGCTGACGTCGCCATCGCTTGATATAACTACCAGCAATATGGCGGACGATCGACTCTGGCAGCGGTCGGCAGTCAGCTATGTCAGACATGTTCTTTAGCTCTGTTCACGGACTTGGATATAGGACGCCCATCAATTAGCGGCAGACGGGCGAAGTAGCGTCAGCCTCTGAAAGGAAAATACTCGACCTAGTTTTAATGATTATCTATATAGGCGCACTCTAGCGAGGAATCACGGTGCAATCTTGTATTAACGCACGCATGCGCAGCACCATCCTACAGCTAAATTTCGTTTAGCTCTTTTAGAATAATGCTTCTTCACCAAATACACTTTGCTTTTTATATTATATGTCTCATGAAACTTTCAGGGAAAATTCTTAACCACAACATTTTCCTGCAAAATGGGCCGAAGCGTTAACCGTTTAGGGAAATACTTCCAAATTCCGTGCGTTTAAGATTTTCTTCTTGTTAGTTTCGTAAAATTTATAGGCTCACTGTATGTAATTTTGCATAGTGCAGATTGTAAAGTGGCATTCTAAATTTTTTTCGAGTGTCCGGCACAATTGCATTTTTTTTAAAAAGCTGCTGGAAATTTTCATGATTTCTTTTAACAACTACCTTTAATATAGTTCGTTTTATACAAACGTATTTTTTATGATATTGAAATTATCCAAATTCATGCACGACTAAACTTTTTTCTTCATTTTGAAACCAAGTCTAATCTGTTCGCTCCCGTCGTCTTTGCAAAGACTCAGCGGTGAAGATTCCCGTTTATGTGTGCAGAGTTGCCTCCCATCTGCTATCTCTGAATTCCCGCTGGATCCAGCATTGCGTTTGCAGAAGGAAATTTTTGAGACCTATAGAGTCAATAATATTTTCTAGAATAACATATATATATATATAATTTTATAATTATAGTTTCATAATTATTATTTTATAATTTTTTAAATTATTAATAATTAATAGGAATTATTGCGTTTTTATAATTTTAAATATAATTTATTGAGTACTAGAAAATATAGAGTCCTACAGAAACAAAAAAAAAAACTGCTTTAAAAAATCTAACAATGTGAGCTTCTTCCTATTTTTAGCGATTTTCAAAGCTAACAGGAAACTTTCCAATACCGTTAAGACAATTGGTTCGAAAATTTTCAATATCTTCTGAGAAATATTGAAAAAAACGTACCTTAACTACTCTAAAATTACATGGATCCAACTCGTTTTCCCGTTTTTATCCATTTCTTTAAAACTTAACTATCAGCTATTACTAACAGCTGCCAAACAGTTGATGTTTCGAAAGAAAGCCCCTCTGATACCGCTTGGTAAAGGAGCGTTGCTTAAGGTTTTAGCGGCCCTGGGCAACACCTCTTAGTCAAAGAAAGCCAAACAACAGAATCTTTGACGTCATCACTAAGCCTTCATTTATGACGTCATCTCAGCTTTACATTTACAAAATAAAACTATTTAAAACTTGAGAATTTAGTCACGCAGTAAACTATTTTAATGATTTGAGACTGTTTAATTTTACGAAAAAGGCAAATTTTAGCTATGATTATTTATATAATATGATAAGGAAGTAGATCATAATGAATTATTTTATGTCAGAACGGTATTTTAGTTTTTAACTTAAGATATTTTGTAGTTTTTGTTACAGTTTTTAAGTCACATTTACATACATAGATACATAAATACACACAGACGCGTACACACATACACACACACATCGAGTGAGAATATTATGTCATTTTAGAAGTTGAAAGATTCACAAGTTGTAATTTATTATTTATCTCTCGTTTCCAGCTATCCTTTACGGACAGTGTACGTCGCCGGAGAGATGTCCGCAAAACGAAAACTATGTAAGATGTGTGAACCAATACAACACCTGTGCGAATAGAGGTGTCTATCCGGCCGGAAACAAACCGCACTGCGTGCCAGGATGTGACTGCATAACAGGCTATTTCAGAAACAGGCATGGGATATGTGTACCGGAACATCTGTGCGATGGTAAGATAACCTGCTCTGAAAATTCTATGCATGCATGAGCGTGTAAGAATTACAGCCCGAGTATGGATTCGATATTCAAATTGAAAGCAATCTAATTGCATGAGATCCTATTGCTGTGAGTAAGATGGCAAAGAGAAAATTAAACTGTTACACTCCCCCTCCTTCTTTAGGATATTGGCACTGGGCCAAATTGTTTCTATATTACATCATGCGGATACTCCCATCGGGAAGGCAGAAAATTTCCCGATGGGCCGATAACCTTCAAATATTTAGATATGCGCTTGTAAGTGTGTTCATAAAATGTAAGTATTAACTTATATTTCCCGGGGCCGGTGTGATCGGTTGTATTCGTCCTTGTAATAGAAATCACTAGATAGAGCATAACAAGAGAAAACTTGATGCCTTGAAACATAAAAACATTTTTTTTAACAAACGGTCATTTTAAAAAAAATGACAAAGTATGGGAAAAGTGTAGAGGAGCGTTGGACGGAGCTCTAAAAATAACCGCGTTCTAAAACGTTCCGGTCATGTAGCTGTTGTCTGCGCAGCGTGACCAGAGCTCAACCAGACTGATCTTTACTAGCGAGGTGGGTTATTCCCGTTATTAGAGAAGTGTTGCCAATGTTTATTCATGTTTTCTTGGCTTGGCATCGGATGTGGTGATGATGACCGAAACCAGATGATGACTGTGACGTCACTGAAGAATGACCACAACCAGTAGCATCGGTGCATAACCAACTGGTGAATTATCGAACGGGCCCCTAGTATTCCATAATATCCGACACGCCATCTAGGGAAATGAACCTTTAAACTGATTGGCAAAACACTGTCGGCTATCAACCACAGTACAACCAACTACAATTATTTTAGCGTACATTATGCGTAACATCAATGTTCAAGTGACGTGTATTCTAGTAGGTGAATATGTTTGTAAACTTATCTGCGAATCCTGTAAACGATCAACTCTTACTGCATTGTAACATGGGAATCTTTCTTGAGTAGTTCATGGTATTTCCACCTGACAACAGCTACTCATAGAGTCGGAAACTCTTTATTCCATATTTCCCGACTATTCCGCAATACCCTCCTCTCCTCTAATAATTTGCGACACCATTTATCTTTTCATATGAATTAGGTAAGAAGGCCTTTCACTCGATAGTTCAGTTAAGATTTAGAATCGACTGATGAAATAACCCCCCCCCCTCAAAAAAAAACTTGTTAATTAGAAACGTGCTTTTCCTACAGGTCAGCAGTGCAAGAGAGACGAGCAGTACTACGCCAACAAACCAGACTGCAAAAATACTTGCGAGAGCTTCAACAATCCGGGAGTTTATTGTCCGTCTGGCGAGCCAGGCTGTTTCTGCAGAAAAGGACTGGTGAAGAGGAAAGACGGGGAATGCGTTCGACCAGAGGATTGCTTCCGAGGTAATGAACATTCCTTAAAATTCAAGAACATGTGTTGTAATAGCATTAGTCTGTAGCAAAAAATATACAGCGGAATAGCGTGAAAGTGGATTTGTGGCCAAATGAAATGATGGGAATTTTATCGAGGAAAATAAAAACAGCAAGTTTCAAACACAACCCCTAGGTGGCGTATCATAGCTTTATTGAGAACATATAAATAACCTCTAGAAGTTTACAAAACACGCTCGATATGATGTCCACCATTGTCTTCTACCATCTGGAAGCGTAAAATCGCATGTTCGACTGTGCTCCTCTACACATCGCCCTATGAGTGAAACAAGTGCTCCGCCGCTATTTCATTGACGGCATAATCATCAGCCGTCAATTTTCTACAGCTTGGCCTCCTAGATCACCCGACTTGAATCCTTGCGCCTTTTTGGCTCTGGGGATACCTCAAGGCATTGGTCTACCGTGATCTCGTCACATCTGTGTCCGACCTTAAAGAAAGCATAGAACGTCATGTGCGCAACATCCCCCAGTTCATGCTGCTTTCAACAGTCGAACATGCGATTTTACGCTTCCAGATGGAAGAAGACAATGGTGGACATAATATCGAGCATGTTTTGTAAACTTCTGTAGATTATTTATATGTTCTCAACAAAGCTATGATACGCCACCTGGGAGTGGTTTTTGAAATTTGCTGTTTTTATTTTCTCGATAAAATTCCTATCATTTCAGTATGCCATTACCCCGTTTTCATGTAATTCCGCTGCATACTTTTTAGTACAGACTGATCGCAGATTTCAAGTTTAATTATGGACACCCTGTATACATATGATATATAAAACTAAATATCCTCCTAAAATTCATAATTTCTATTAGCTCCCATCACAATTCCATAGAGGCGCTGCAGCTTTCGTTTTCAAACAAAGGATTTGTCTCGATATCTGAATTTAATAAAAGGCATTTGATATATCATGGACATCTTCAGTGCATTAACAGTCTATGGACTGGACAGTCACTGTTTCTGTGCATGACCAAAATATCGCCAACTGTCGCCAAGCTTCGCGAATTTAGGCTTAATATCCCGACATTCGGTCCCAAAAAAATTTTCAAAACCAAAGCAATAACTCCTTTATTTGGCGAGAAATCGCCAAGCCTTAATATTATTGAAGTATCGAATCTCAATTTCAAATGAAATAAGTTTAAATGAAGTGCATCAGAAATGCGCATAATTTGTAAAATAGACGTGCAAGGAAGACGAGTGGTGTCCACATCATATTTTCTTGTTTTATGTCTTAATGAACATTTATGAACTCCGCCGTCTTCCACTTAGGGAACTGCGGCCCTAACGAGGTGTACAGTACCTGTGTAAACCCATGCAACGATTGCTTCACAAGGGGAAATTGCCAGTTCTTGGTTTGCAACAAGGGATGTGACTGCCGTCCTGGTTTCAGAAGAGATAAATATCAGAGATGTATACCAGAGAGACAGTGTCCACCAGGTAAAAAACATTTAATACACTCGTCACTAGGCAGTAGGGATGGATGCGAGACGAGTTTGCGAGACGAGACAAACATTTTTAACATTACGATATAGTGATTTCGCGAGACGAGACAAAGCTTTTAGGTTGTTTTGCGAGATGCGAGACGACTATTTTTCGTCGCGCATCCATCCCTACAATGGTGTGAGATTAACTCGTGCCCTTCTCTCAAAATTCATTGTATTTTCGTAGATACTACCAGTGAATAATTTATAAACAGAACCACACAATCCCATTTTAAAGGGTGACTTTGCCATCAAGTATACTACGGCATACTCCACTGCTTTCAGTTTCATAATGCTGTCGGATCATGCTATCCCGACTCTCGCGACCACAAAAAAGTGTCGTCATATGCGGAATGCCGCGATAACCGTCGTTGCATAAGCATACGAAATCGGGACTTTGAAAAACTGCCTTGACAAACGGGGTGACGTGAAAACCGGGTGTCTGGATAAAAAGGTTTGACCGTACAAAATGTAGCATAGAAAAAGAATTAAATCTCTCTTTTCTAAAAAGAAAGTAACTGCCGCCGCTATCAAAAGCTTGTCATGCTATCTCCTCCGAAACCGTGGGGAGATAATTTTCGACGAAATTGTCCACGGATTGGAAAAATTCCGGGCAAGCCGTTAAGCTGACTTAAATTTCGAAATTCGAACTATTTTAGAAGATATTAATGAAAAACTGAAAAAATGAGCATAATGGTTGCCAGATTTGACAATTTTTCCCGTATAAAATCATTCGTCCCTTTGCAACAAAAAAAAAATTCAGAGTATGTAGAATTCCGTGAAATTGTCGAACAAAAGTAGAATTAGGCCAGTTTTAAGATAAAACAAAAAAAAGTATGAGAAATGGATAAGTCAAAAGGTGCTATATATACTCACAATTGGGTCATTCCACGTTAGATCAAACAGTGCAGTTCACCACACCAACTCGGATTTTTCTCAAATTTTATATAGATGATTTATAGGCTAAGACATCAACAAATCTCAATTTTGAAGGTTCTACGATAATTAATTATCGAGAAATTAATTATGCAAATTTTTAAGTTTTCTGCAAGATGCGCCAACTTTTTTCTCAATTCCTTAAATAACTCCTTACCTGTAAAAGTTACTGAAGTGAAAAATTGTTTCTAGGAGTAACTTTTTACGCTGATTCCAAAAATGTTATCGAAATTTGCGTATCTTCTATAGTTTATGCATGATCAGTACATTTGCTAAAAAACATCATGAATATTTTTCGGCATGTCTGATCACAGACACATGTTTTAAATTTTTATACTAGCTGCGTACCCGTTCTCCGCACGGTGGGAAACGTATATTTTCCTTAAACATATATAAATCGAATTAAACCCAGTAATTCGGAATCTCAAAACGTGAAAAAATACTTGAATCGTGATTAAAATTTGACGTCATGAGTGCAAATTTTAGACGATTGCAACATGACACAAAAACTACGTCAATGTGACTGGCGATCAAAAAAGAAAGAACTTTATGGTATGCAGACAAAACTTTTCTCTTTCGAAAAATGCCCGATTTCTACATCATATAATTCTCTTTGTGAGGTTTAATTTATAGCATTAATATATAGTATATACCACATAAATAACATTACATGATGTTGACAATAATTTTATCTTGTCATTTTTCAAAGCGTGGACAATGCATTAGGGCAGTTATGTTACACACGACTTTATTACATTTTACCTAAATTAAAAAACCTACATGAAACAATGGATGCATCATTTACGTTTAAAAGCCAAAAATGTACCCTGCTCCGGTGAAAATCATGTCGCTTTTGTAAATGAAAACGTTCGTGATGTAACTTCTGAGAAAAAACTTATTATCCTTATTGAACTCTTAATGCAGTATCACACTAGTTACATAAAAGTGACGTTTATCTCACTGTCAGTTCGCACTAAATAAATAACTAATTTCAGTTTTCATTTTTTACAGATTACAGTTGACCCCTTTATAACGTGGCTCTACCACACGAATTTTTAGAATACGACGAAAACATTACGATCGTTTTCGTGTAACACGTTAAAAGAGACTCGTACAGCACGGTAAAATGAGACATATGTTCTGATATTATGAAACCTTAGCTCCTGTAATTAACATTTCTTTTGAATGGCAACACCAAACATCATTGCATTTTTACGGAGCGCGAATAAGTTTTGCCGCGATCATACCGCGCAGTTCGCACTCCAGTTGGAGTATAGCGCAGGACCCGTACAACACGGATTCCTATAACACGGAACGTATCTACCGTGTTCGGGAATCTACTGTAGTTGCATAGTGTCAAATTCAATAGTTAAGAAAATTCTGGGTTGCCGTATTTAGTAATATTTCATCTCACCTTGGTGGCCGAAATGTATTAAAACCAAATATCCGAACTGTATCAAAAGTAAAATTTACTAAAAGAAAAATTTTTTAAATTTTGTATAACCCTCAGAACAACTTCGGACTTTGCAATCTATGACGGTTTTTCATGACGTGATAACTTATGCTTGCGTACAGTGGCGTACCCAAGGAGGGGATAGGGGGTCACAAACCCCCAAGCGGAGTTTTTTGCCATACAAAATGTATATTCTTCACTCCCTTATCGCACACACGTGTGCATATAAGTGAGTTGCAGTAGTCGAAACATTCCCATGAAAAATTTCTGGCTACTCCTGCTTAATCAATATACTTCAGGATCGGAATCTCCGCGGTAAGTACAATGGTCTAAAAAATGTGACACCAGAAAATTCTGATTAACACAATGGGGTTACACAAATACGCGCCGGATATACGCTCTTGCTTCCGGAGGAGCAAATACATTAGAGGGTATGTGCTGCTCCGGATAATCTGCCAGCAAAACAGCAAAAATGACGTAAAAAATGACATCCACACTCGAAGGAAATAAAATTAAAGGTATGTAAAATTGCATAAAAACTTCGATTATTTTTAAGATGCAAGTCTGTTACGGTTCTATTTGTTTCACAATTGATGCGTTTTCACTTTTTCGATTCTTAAAAGCTGTAGAAATGAGTGGCTTCACTTAATTGTAAAATTTAACAACTTAAGTGGCAACAATGGATTCCGTTGCTACGGAAACTATAGCAATGTTAAAAATAGAACATGAAATGAGTTATTCATGTTTACTTTGCTAGAACTGCCATATTGGCGAAATTAACACTGCCTCTGCCAGTCGATGGCAAATAGCTCAAACCACAAATTAAACTTGACACTAAAGGCAATACGCAATACTATGTTTGGCGGAATTAAAAAAAAAATATCTATGCATACGCTAGTGACATCGCCTCATCTCAATTGTGGAATGGAATTAATAATATGTACAGAGTTGCACTACATTTGAATAATTTCCGCCAACTTTGCTAAGAAATGTACTAAAGTAGGAATCAACAAACATTTCAATTCGTAAAACAAAAAATATATTAGACAGTATTAATTACGCCTTTCTAACAGCTTCTAGTAAAAGAAACTTCCGTAGTGCTGCTTTAACATATAAGAATCAATTATTTATTACACAGTACTTCGATCGCCAAAATGCGAATATACACTGTCATATGGTTGGGTAATTTGGCAACAGCTAGTTTTATGTCATGACGTTCCGTAATCTGGCAACAGCCGTGTTTCTGTTCTCAAGTGCTCAGAATAAACATCTATCATCTCGAACCTGCGTGTTTTTGTTTGGACTCCTTATTATAAGACATGGTGTCAGAATAGAGGTGAAATTTATTGGTGATAGTTTGTTGTAATATATTAGTTATTAGTTTTTAAAGGAAAGATTAGTTTTATTTATTTAAAATATGCCGAATAATACGAACGAATCTGTTGCTGCATGTCTTCCACGGGAGTTGGAAGTTACCGATGATGGAATGTCCCCGAAATGGAAACTGTGGAAGCAGACTTTCGATTTTTATGCAGTGGCTACCCAGTTGAATACTAAACCAGCAGAGGTTCAAGCGGCGACATTTTTGTCTGCTATAGGACCGGCGGCTATTGTTATTTTTAATACCTTCGGCTTAACTGAGGAAGAAGGGAAGTGTTTGGATATTATTAAACAAAAATTTGATTCTTACTTTAGTCCCCAACAGAATGAAACCTACATGAGGTATATGTTTTTCACATGTATTCAAGGTAAGCAAGAAACTTTTGATTGTTATTTGACTAAGTTAAGAACAAAGATTAATGACTGTCATTTTTCAACTTTGCAAGACAGTTTGTTGCGAGATCAAATTGTTCGTGGCATTTGTTCGGACAAGGTCCGTGAATTATTATTATCAGAAAGAGAGCTTAATTTGCAAAAAGCTGTCGATATTTGCCGTGCCAGCGAACAGGCTACTCTTCAGTTAAAAGAAATGAATCTGATTGCTAGTTCTGGTGAAAAAGATATTTTATCGCTGAGAAAAGTGAAATCTAAGCAAAAAGCTAATGTTAAGTTTCCAAAATCGAAAATGCATGGTTCTGTAAAGGAAACTAAAGTATGTTGGCGTTGTGGAACACAACATGAGTATAGGAATTGCCCAGCTTTTAATGTAAACTGCAGAGCTTGCGGAGCAAGGGGGCATTTCGCCCGGCAGTGTGAATTTAAACGTAAGAATACTAATCTTTCTCATAGTAAAAGGGTGCACGAAATAAGAGAAAATAATAGTGAAAATGATGATTTGTTTAATTGTGATACTGATGCTTCTTTGCATATTGGTGAGTTATTGATAAATAGTAATGAATGTGAACAGTCTGAGTATAACACTGATGCATTGAATATTCATGAAGTATCAAATTTGTATGAAATAGAATCTTGTAAAGATGCTTGGTATACAGAAGTAAAATTTGATAACGGACCTAGGGTCAAATTTAAAATTGATACTGGAGCGGAGGGAAATGTTGTCACCAAATTGGTAATGAAGCAATTGCCAGTGACACTTAAAAGTTCTACTGTTAAACGTTTGAAGTCATTTAATAATGCATATACTCCAGTGCTTGGTGAAGTCCAAGCAAAATGTACAATACAAAATAAACCGGTACAGCTGAAACTCATGGTGGTTGACGGTAACTTTAATTGCATTTTGGGATGTAGTACTATTGAAAAGCTTGGTTTAGTTAAACGAAACTTTGATTGTTTGCAATTAAACGAAGTAGAGGTTAGTATACCAGAAAAAATCTATGAAGGCATTGGTTGTATAAAAAATTTTGAGTACGACATTGAAATTGAGGAGGGGACAGTCTTTAGAATTCACCCTCCACGTAAAATTCCACATACTTTGCGTGAGACTGTTAAAAAAGAAATTGATTTAATGGTTAAGTTGAAAATTTTAAAACCAGTTACACACCCTACCCCTGCAGTGAGTCCTCTGGTTATCGTTAAGAAGGGTGATAGAGTACGCATTTGCATGGATCCTTCGGACATCAATAAAGTGATTAAGCGAAGGCATTTTCCGCTTAAAACGGTCGAGGATATTGCTGCACGTATTGGAACAGCCAAATATTTTACCCTTTTAGATGCTAAAAAAGGATTTTGGCAACTTCGTGTTTCAGAGAGATCGTCTGATTATTTGACCATCAATACCCCATGGGGCCGTTATTCCTTCATGCGGGTGCCATTCGGATTGGCTTCAGCTCCTGAGATATTTCAGCAAGTTATGGAAACTATTTTATCAGGTTTTGAAAATGTTGAGTGCTCTATGGATGACATTTTACTATGGGCTGATAATCAAAAGGATTTGAGTAGACTAACAGAGAAAGTTATTCAGAGACTGTTGGAGCATGGCGTAAGATTAAATAGAGACAAGTGCGAATTTAAAAAGACCAAAATTAAGTTTTTAGGTCATATATTTACATCTGGTGGAATTGAAATAGATCCCTCAAAAGTGGAAGCTATGAGAAAATTGAAAACTCCAACTTGTGTAGCTGAATTACAGCGATTTTTAGGTATGGTTCAGTACGTTTCTAAATTTATTCCAAATTATTCTACAATTTCAGAACCTTTACGAAGGCTACTTCACAAAAACGTTATATTTGAATGGTCTACAGATCAGGAGGAGTCCTTTCAAAAATTGAAACAGGCTTTAGAAAATACTCCAAAATTGGCTTATTATGATGTTAAAAAGCCTGCAGTTGTTTCGGTGGATGCAAGTTCTTACGCTGTTGGAGCGGTCCTTTTGCAAGAAAATAGGCCAATTGCTTTTGCGACTAAGGCTTTAACACCTGCTCAGCAACGCTACCCTCAGATTGAAAAGGAAGCGTATGCTATTAGATTTGGATGCAAAAAGTTCCACGATTACATTTATGGAAAATCTGTCATTATAGAGACTGATCATAAGCCATTGGAAGCTATAGCTAAAAAACCACTTCAATCGGCACCACCTCGTGTACAACGTTTCTTATTTGATGTTCTCCAGTATTCAGCGAAAATAGTTTATAAGCGTGGCAGTGATATACCCATACCTGATGCCCTGAGTCGTGATTGCATAACAGATTCAGTGGTGGCAAATAATGAGGAGGAGGAAATTTTTGAAGTTGTTTTAGACGTTCCTCTTCCAATGTCCACGTTTCCAGAACTTTCAGCTGCAGTGAATAACGATGAGGAATTACAAAAGCTAAAGTGTCTGATTCTTAATGGATGGCCTGACACGGTTCGGGAAGTTCCGGAGCAACTCCGAAAGTACTGGACATATCGAGAAGAGCTCTCTGCTTATGAAGACTTATTGTTCAAATCTGAGCGTTTGATCATACCTAAAAGTCTGAAAGAGAGATACTTGAAATTAATACATCAGGTTCATCCTGGAATTAATCTTTCGTTACAGCGTGCTCGTGAAATTGTATTTTGGCACGGTATGTCAAGGGATGTCGAAAGTTATGTGCAACAGTGTCCAGTATGTCAACAAACTTCTCGTTCTCCCGCTAAAGAACCTTTACTCATGAAGCCAGTTCCTCGATTTCCGTGGCAAAGAGTTGCTTCAGATTTATTCCAATTTGCAGGTGATACATACTATCTCATTTCAGATAGTTATTCTGGATTTTTTGATTTTAAAAAATTAACACGCATAACATCTGAATCAGTTGTGGATTATTTGAAAGACTGTTTTGCAATTCATGGAGTCCCTGACATATTTGAGTCAGATAATGGACCACAGTATAATTCTGAGATCTTTCAAAAGTTTGTACGAGACTGGAAAATTAAACATCAAACTTCAAGTCCAATGTATCCAAGATCTAATGGATTATCAGAGCGATATGTTCAGGAAGCAAAATTGCTTTTAAAGCGTTGCAGACTTGACAATACGGATGTTAGATTGGCTCTTCTGAATTTGCGAAATACGCCAAGGCAAGGATTGCCGTCTCCAGCGCAACGACTTTTTGGACGTCCTACTAGAAGTCTGATTCCGATTCATCCGTCTCGGAGGTTACCAAGAGAGTCGTCTTCAATACCTCTTCAGATGACGAGAGAAGCTCAACAGGCGAAATCTACTTCTAATGCCGTAGTTCCTTCGTTTTGTAAAGGACAGGAGGTTAAACTTCGAACCGGTCATCGAAATTGGATACCAGCAGTGGTTGAGTCCGTTCTAGAGGCTCCTAGATCTTACCTCGTTAAGACCGATTCTGGAACCTATCGCCGAAATACAAGCATGATTCGACCTACCAAGGCAGTTATTCCTACGAATCCTGAGATTGCTGTTCGTCCTGATTCTGAAAGGGCTTCAGTCACTCCGGCTGCACCTGTGAACATTCCAGATATTCCTGCTGCAAAGACTGTTACTTCAGTTCCTGCTTCTAAGACTGTAACTACTCGGCACGGTCGGGTGGTTCGACCGCCAGACAGACTGAATTTATAGACTTTTAAACTTTAACTTTCTGTTTTAAATATTTTTCTAGCTTTAATGTTTATATATTGTCTTCTATTAATTTTTCAGCAATTTTTTTTTAAAAAAGGAGGGATGTCATATGGTTGGGTAATTTGGCAACAGCTAGTTTTATGTCATGACGTTCCGTAATCTGGCAACAGCCGTGTTTCTGTTCTCAAGTGCTCAGAATAAACATCTATCATCTCGAACCTGCGTGTTTTTGTTTGGACTCCTTATTATAAGACATACACCATTTTGCGAGATTTTTTTGTTTTCAGGAATCATTCGAAGCATTGATTTAACAGCAATCAAAATGGGAAATAGTTATCTATCATTTATATGGTTCGATCGCCAAAATTTAATGCAGGCATATTATTAATAAGCTGCAGTTATTTAAATTATTAACTATAGCGGGTTGTAATCACCGTTAACTACCATGTACAAAATGCGAGAATTTCAATTTTCTGAAATTTGGCGGAATTCCTCTAACTTAAATCAGTTTACTTAATTTGGTGAAAATTCTATAGATCGTTTAAAATCGCCTTAAAAACTGCATTATTTCTGTATGAAAAATCGAAGTATAGCGCCGTAAAATTTATACTTGTTATTAAAAATACTATTTCGTTACGCTCTCAGTAATTTGCGCCAAGCCCAAAACTGTAGAAATCGGTAGAACCTACTACTTTCTCAAAATCGCCAAATGAGCCATTTTTTTTTCGGCCAAACTAAAAAATATACATATTAGTCTCGGAAATCTCTCAATCCCTTATTCTTTTACACACAAAAAACATTTAATTCCTGCTCTGATTTCACACGCACACAATACTTTAATTAAAAATAACTTTGTAAATAATCTAAACAGAAAAAAAATCATTATTTTTTTATTTTTACTGCAGGAGTCTAAATAATTTAATAAAATAGCCAAACATGGCAACCTAGATGCTTATTTCTCACTTTTTTTACTATTTGGGTTACAATCACGGAATTGCGGAGAGCAAAAATTAGCGTTTTTGATGGGGTTTTTTATCAATATCTCCTAAACTAATTCGAATTTCGAAATTTAAATTAGCGGAGGTTCTTTCTCGAAATTTTCTGAATTCGTGGATACCTCGTTCGAAACTCAACTCCCAGCCGTTTAGGAGGAGATGATGTTACACACACACACACACACAGACAGACGTGCACAGATTTTAACCCATTTGTGCCCAGATATTTTTGCGACTTTCTTCGATTTTTGCTAATACCTGGAATAATAGATAAATTTCTGATGTCAACTTCTTGAACAAGGGGTGATTTCTTTTAAAATCAGGATGCATAAAAATTTTAATGTCTACATTCTACATCGTAATGTTAAAACATTTTGTGGAGTTGAGGTTGAATATTCGTGAATAAAGGCCAGGAAAAATAAATAACGTTTCCGACTAATAGCGATAATGCCGTCCCAAAAAAGGGACACTAGGCATAAATGGGTTAATAGTATAGATGTTGTTAAGATGGAATAATCCTACATCCCAAAATAATTTCATCTTGGCTTTCTGCACAGGAGCAGAAAAAAAAAAATTGTATGTATGTACCTACATAAGAGGATTTTCATATGCAATATTTATACTGAAGATGAGAAAATTCAGAAGCGTTAGTCAATTTTCCTATGTCTTTTAAATTGATATCTGAAAATTAACTACTACTCCAGGCATTTGCAAAAACTAGAAAATACATAAAAGTGCTTGTATCGGAAAACGTAAAACAAACAAACAGCAAAAAATGCGTGTCACACACAGTGTTAAATTAAAAAAAATTCTAAAGTTAAAATTTTGAATTACTTTTAATTTAACCCTGTTGTTTTTGGCAATCATCCATCAGCCAATAAATCTTTGGAATTCTGCATGATATTGAACTCAAAAGAAATAACAATGTTTAATAAAATACATATATGTATATATATATATATATATATATATATATATATATATATATATTAGGTCTACAGGAAAGTTCTATCCATTTTCCGTATGCAATATTTTGCCTAGCCAAGAATACTGAAGCTAATAACACGAAATTTAGCACGAGTGGGATTTTATAGCGTAGGTGCTAGATTAGAGAGTATTTTCAAAAATTCGTAATTTATAAAGTATAAAGGCCCAAAATGTTCTTTTCACACATTCTGCGGGATCTCAAAGAAGAAAAGAGATATCGATAAAATTCTTGCTTTAAAATACACAACACTCAAGAATGCCTAAAAATCGATTTCAGAACATTTCGAATATAATCCTCCTAGGAGGGTAGACGTAAAAGTTTGCCGTGAATAACTGGTTACATGACATTTATTCTGAAATATATCACAAAATGTGCAATTTGACAATGTGCCTGACATTGCTATGCTATTGTTGTAACAATAAAAATTTAATACAGTATACAGTAAAACCTATTTCAAATTGCTGTATCCACAAAACTAGCCAAAGCACAATTTTGTTCGCATTCTGTTAAAGGTAAATAAATACTGTAACTTACAGGAATTCAATTCTTTCAATAAACTTTGTTCCATGTATTGACTTGAATGTCATACAGAATTACAAAGATTTATTGGCTGATGGATGATTGCCAAAAACAACAGGGTTAAATTAAAAGTAATTCAAAATTTTAAAATATTTTATATTCAAAATTTTAACTTTAATAGAATTTTTTTTAATTTAACACTGTGTGTGACATGCATTTTTTGTTTGTTTGTTTTACGTTTTCCGATACAAGCACTTTTATGTATTATCTAGTTTTTGCAAATGCCTAGAGTAGTAGTTAAACTTCAGATATCAATTTAAAAGACATAGGAAAATTGACTAACGCTTCTGAATTTTCTCATCTTCAGTATAAATATTGCATAGGAAAATCCTCATATATAGGTACATACATACAATTTTTTTTCTCTGCTCCTCAGCAGAAAGCAAAGATGAAATTATTTTGGGATGTAGAATTATTATAACTTAACAACATATAAAAATTTAAAACATATGCCTGTGATCAGACATGCCGAAAAAAATTCATGATGTTTTTTAGCAAATGTACTGCTCATGCATAAACTATAGAAGATATGCAAATTTCGATAACATTTTTGGAATCAGCGTAAAAAGTTACTCCTAGAAACAAATTTTCACTTCAGTAACTTTTACAGGTAAGGAGTTATTTAAGGAATTGAGAAAAAAGTTGGCGCATCTTGCAGAAAACTTAAAAATTTGCATAATTAATTTCTCGGTAATTAATTATCGTAGAACCTTCAAAATTGAGATTTGTTGATGTCTTAGCCTATATATCATCTATATAAAATTTGAGGAAAATCTAAGTTGGTGTGGTGAACTTTCTCCCGTTTTGTGTTTGATTTGACGTGGAATGACCCAATTTTCAAATAGCAAGTAATTTCGCTTCGATAACAACAGTTGAAAATTACAGATTATTTGTTTTTTCAATGCAAAATAACTATTTGTAACTTATTTAAAAAGTGCCAGTTTGGAATCCCTGGTACGATATGGTAAAAGGCAATCGCTCCAAGCACGGTAAATCTAAAACGAGTGTGTTCAAAATGCTAACACCTGATTATCTTAAAAGTGAAAAATAATTGAAATTCAGATTATAGTAATGCTGATTTGGTTCAGCATGAGTATTTGCCGCATGTTATCGAGTAGAAATAATTGGCGGAATTAACAATGCCTTTATAGCAGTTTTAATACAGCTTGGATATTTACCAGCATGGCGAGATGAAGTATTTCGCGGTGCTAAATGCGCCAATATGCAAAGGATTATGTATACAACCATATGGAGAACTTTTTTCATGGCAATCTTATATGGGAAATGAGTATCGATTATGCTCATGTGTAAATCGCTAAAGGATCAAAAGTCGCCATTGGTGGAAAGATATCCATGCTGTTTCGTAGTTTTTAGCAAAGAAAACATATGAAATTCTGTTTCTTTTTTCTTTTTAGAAGCTTAATGAGAAATGATTATTAACTATACACATGCTAAGTCGCCAAATTGTGGAAACCCACCATGGGTGGCAAATATCAAGATGTTTCACAGGTTTTACATATTTAAATTTATTGTGAAGTTTAAATTTTTATGTTCCAGGAGCGGATACATTAACTAGCTGCAGGTTTGAATGGCTTGATGCGATTTCTAATTTTCGCATCCAAATGGCAAGTTGTTGTAATAAATGTTTGAGCTTGGAAATTATCTCAAAAATTATTTTATATATTTTAGTCCATTTATTTTCCGCTGCTGTAACAGTATTCAAATTTATTATGTTTATTTACACATTAAACAAAAATTTTTAATAATTATATTTTCTGCCTTGATCTATTTAAAGATATTTCTTGTTCCGTGAAAAACATCAACAAAATAAAAATTTTCACACTAAGCACATTTTTAGACCTTTAATGATGGAAATATGTAGATAATATTAAATTAAAAGAAAATTTAATATTTTTTTAAAACCCAAAATCGTATTTAAAACGAGTCCATGTACAGGCAATTTTAAAATCAAACTTTAATTTTTTAAAGTTTTATTTTAGTTTATGTTGCGAAAACGCAACATCAGTACAAAACGAGTCATCGGAAAGCATTCAGTAGCCGATAAATCAAACTTTCCCCAATCATGACGTCACATTCCGAGAGAGCATCTCTGTTTGCTACCACGGAGCTTCCGGAATCACTGTCGGAAATTCCACTGTTTTTTCCCGATAGATTAAAAGTGCATGAGGAGATCTTCCCGATATGTTGGGACACAAAATAGCGTAAGGATTTTACTGCGTGCACTACTGAGAGTCAAACGCCCCACCCAAAAGCCCCCCCCCCTTCCCTAGTAAACCGAGAGAATCATGACCCAGACAGCACATAAGCTTAAATCAAGCTTGACATTTCTTTGAATTTGACATATTAATACAAGCTTGACAGTTCAATTCAATAGCTTGATTTTCCCTTTCGAAAGCGTGCAGTGATGGCGCCATCTGTGAAAGAGAATGGGCATTAATTGTCTAGCGTTTCTCAAATTGCTCATATTATATCGTAAGAGTTGTGATTTATTTTATTATCGCACAAAACCTGGACATTAGAACACGCAAGGGGAAGTAATGAATGGGATAAGCTCCTCTGAAGCGTAAAAGAAGGGGAGTTTTTGTTTTATTTACATCTAATTAACATTAGTAATTCCATTAACTAATTAATTAGCCCTAAAATAAATTTTAATATACTTAACACAATTTAGTTAGTTAATATACTTCACTTTATGGTTGGTAGAATGAGGCGGTTTCCGGCCAATACATAATAATTTATCATCAGTCATAAAAGTACTTGACCATAGAATTAAAAAAAAAAGGATTCTATATTTCCAAATATGGAAATTCTTCAAAATAAAATATAATTATACTACGAAATTGATTTCAAAATCAGTCGTTTGTCTCGATTTTGACCAGTATTGCCCAACATGAGTGTCGCGATATTGAAAGTTTTAAAATATGTGCTGCTGTTAATTTTATATTATGGTTATTTCCCTATTAATAGAGTCTCCAAATCACAGATAACATTATTTTAATTTTGATGCACCCCATGGAAAAATAAAAGAAACAAATAACACAACGGCCACTTATCAATCTGGCCAGAAATAACCCTAACAGTCACTTCAATCTTTAGTCATATCAGCCCGACGCAACGGATAGGACGCTCGCCTCCCAACCCAAAGGTCCCGGGTTCTATACTAATCGCGGACACTTGATGGAGAAATATAAAATTAAATTGAAATTTCAGCGAAGAGGGGAAAATACGTGGCAAAATAAAATATGTGGCACGAGTTCGACGACCCGCGCCCCGTGTATTTAGGAAATTTTTTTTTAGGAAAATTTTTTAAGCTTGAAATTAAGCTTACTATGTCAAGCTTGATTCAAGCTTAATGCAAGCTGGGCAAGTGTAAACTAGAACACTTGATTCAAGCTTGCATTAAGCTTACACTTGAAATTTTCAAGCTTAATTCAAGTTTATTGACTTGATAAATCAAGCTTGCTGCAAGTTTGATGCAAGTTTGCTGTGTTGTCTGGGGAAAGTCCAGCAGCTGTTAAAAAACACAGTCCTTCCTCGTCGCTGTCTCCCACCCCTCGGACCTCCATGCCCTCGAAAGAGAAAAAGGGTAACGAGCAGAGAGTTTTGAGTGGTTGATCGGTCCCAATTTCTACACTCTCGGAAGAGGTATAAAAATTCTCACCTCTTTTACACGCCCCTAACGGGGGTAATGCAAATTTAGGCTCGCGGCTATTTATCGGATGAACTTGAGTGACAATTACCTGTCACTAGTACACTCCGATGACGTCGTCGGGGGGCCCCTGGGGGAGAGAAACAAGCTAATTACTTTTGATGACTGTTTCAGGTAAATGCGGTCCGAACGAAGAGTACAAAACCTGCGGGACAGCTTGCCAGCCCACCTGCAGCAACCCAAACCCCTTCTGCACCAAGCATTGTGTTAAAGGGTGCTTCTGCAAGAGTGGATACATTAGGTCTGAGAAAGGCGGCAAATGCATCAAGAGAGCATGCTGCCATAAAGGTAGCAATTTTTTTTGTATTTCGGAAAGTATTGTTTTTTTAAAATTCAATTCAAACAAATGAAATTTTAACAAGCTTTTCACACTTTGAGGGACACACTGTATGACCCCGCTAAAGCACTAAATTATCGCTAACTTCATATTGCAGTACCGATCCAATCAAGTAAAATTGTACCTGTTCATTTCATGCGTTTGAACGTGTTTGATTGCCATTCACAGCAATGGGATCATTTTTTAAGATTTATCAACTCATAGTTGGTCCCCTAAAGTAAAGATTTTTTCGCCTGAAAACTGACACCAACACAGTAGGTAGAAGTGGTGTAAGTCACCATTTTTAACATTAGATTTCTGGCTAACTATTTCACTTACAGAAGCGGGGTTTTTAAAATTAATTTTCTTAGACAAAGAGAAACATTTTTCTAATAAATGATCGTAAGGAGGGACCGTATAAAAATTAAATTTCTTATTTTAATAGGAATACAGCCCCTAATGAAAAAATTGTCATATCTGGATATTACTCCTAATTTCACGAACTTTTTTAATTGAAAGTATGTTTCTATCACTTACGGTTTAGAAGATAATCGCTGTAACATCGATTTTGAAATACCTGGCATGTGTATGTATGTATGTATAGAGAACATGTAACCCTGTAAAACGTACGTTTTTAAATGAATGAAATCCAAGAAAGCATCAAAGTGTATTTTCTCTCCATTTCACACAATCAACAAAACATCGTATCGCATCGTATCGCATAGTCAGCTCTTGCTAACTTTTCCAGTTATTTTCTGTTCTTGTATACATACTGCTCTTTGATATTTCAGGGCACCCGTGTCCCCTTATAAAATGCGCACCGGGATGTCGAGTGATCATTAAAAACTGTTGCCCGGCGTGCGACTGCAGCAAACCCACAGGTAAGGAGACTTTTTTTATTGTTGGGCGCACGCATGTGCACCATCTATGATCTTCGTGAGAAGGAAATCACGCGCAGCTAAAGTGTTTTTTATCTCTGTCCTAAAGCCTAATTTATCCGAGTTTGTTTGTTTTTCTAAGTGAGCGCCGAAATACATTTTTTTTTTTTTGTATAAACTTGAAATATACAGTGTGGTCATAATTAAAATAGAAGTGTGTAGAGCCCCATTATTAGAAAAATTATAAGCCAAACTGAACCAAATTTGCAGTAAATTCATTTAGACCATGGAGTTTTGATTAAAAATAGTTCCGATTTTTGCCACCAGGAGCAAAATTGGTCGCTCTTAACTTCGCTGAAAAAATGTACGAAAGCACTCTTCTAATACACCTTTTCGACCTTTTCAATTTGTAGAAAGGTATTTATAATTTTGGATTTAGGTCACCAAAAATTTTTAAGGTAGAATCGCTTGTTTGACGATTTTACATTACTTCAAATTTATCATTAATAATAATAATAATAATAATAATGCAAAAATAAAAATAAAAATATCAAGACATGATCAAGGAGGTACGAAGGTTCTAGTGTTATAGAGAGCAAATTATCAAACCAAATTTATTCTGAGCGCAGACAAAATAAATACAGAATGGGAAAAAAAATGAAAAAAAAAATAAAAATACAGAGTAGAAATATGAAGAATTGCAATTTTGAAAAGAGAGAGAAGTGAAAATAACGAATCTAACGTGGGCCAAAACAGAAGACGAAAGGCGCGAGGAGGGCTCTGGTTCTGGTGTGGTAAAATTGAATAAATACTAAGCAAAGAGAAAAGATTATAGTTACAAAGTATAATTAATAAGAGAAACACACGATGCATAAGTAGGAGATAGTCATAAACAAATACTTCAATAAAAATTTAAAGAAGAAGTAGAAGAATAAAATCCATTTATCTATACAAGAAATTTTAAAGACCAAGTCACGATATTTAACTTCCAATAAGGGAAAACGCTGTTTTCTGGTTTACATAATCGGTTTCACAGTTAATACATAAATCTTTGCTACAAAGACAAAAGGCGATGCCTTACACTATTATTATCCATGTATTCGACACGCTTCCGCAGCTTTCAACAGGCTTTTTTCTGCCAACAGAAAGAGAAAAGAATCTATCAAAACGTTAAACTGGAATTTGCGTAATTTTTTCCTTGACGCTAAATCCATTTTTTTTTCTTGGTTTTGAATCGGAGCTCCTGGAAAACGGCTAATATCGAAGTTTCTGTAAGCAAAGGCAATATAAATTAGGTTAACAAAACTAACTGAAAATTTTGAAATATTTTTCAGTTATTCACGTTAAATCGCTCCGCTTGGAAAAATGAACATTGGCAAGCATATGTCGACGGGTCATAACGAAAGATGAAAGGGAAAAAAATTTTACTAAGTTTACGCGAATACTTTTACGAAACAAATATAGTTTAGTGGCTTGGTATCGTTTTTTACAATCAAAAATTTGTAACTAATTGTACTAACATGCAGCTATTGTCAGGAGGATTAGGCTAGTTATTATTTTTATTCTCTAGTTATTATATTTTCGATTGCATTTTAAGTATTCACATTCATTTCAGTGCGGCCCCGTCCCCTAATACAATGCAGAAAAGGGTGTTATCTCGACAAGTCTGTAAAACCTTGCCCAAGGTGCAAATGCCCCACGAAACCAGGTGAGATTCATAGCAAATTTATTTGAGTTTAAAAAAAAGAAAAAAAAATATCGTGAACTATTTTTGTCAGCTATAAAGCTGTTTAACACTAGCATAGCTGCCAACTTTAAAACATTTTATGGTAGATTTTCCACCACAATTTTCAAACAGTTTTATTTAATATTAAAAATTTAGATTTAATGCTGTTATAAAAATACCGAAAAAAAAAGATTGTTGTTAATTTTCCCCAAAAATAGTAAACGTTGTCAGCTACACAACTTATATTTCCGCGTTTTCTCTATGCTTTCTCTTTACGGCGATCATTCAAAAAGACTGATCGTTTTGAAAGGTGAAAATGACCCAATTTTTTAGATTTATACATATTTAAAACTCTTGATGAGTGTGTTTTTAACACTTTCCAACAAGATTGAAAAGTCTTTATGATTTCGGTTTGTCTGTCCGTCCGACTGCGCTCTAACTCTCGTAAATATGCTTGAATTACTATTACGAAATTTATGTATGTTACTAGCTGCTTACCCGTTCTTCGTACGGATTGAATCAAATGTTTTTCTTACTCATGTTAGTGAAATTAGTTCCATTTTTACGAAATTTCAAAATATGAAGAATTATTTTACTCGTGACATAAGCTTTTGGTAACCGATACTTATTTAAATGCTAGCATTACTGCAAAATGATAACAAAAAAATTTATGTCAGCGTTATTTCAGATCAAACAGAAAGTAAACAGTGCTTTGCAGACAAATCTGTTCGCTTTCAAAAGACTTCTGCAGAATAGTTTCGTCTTTTAGGTTTAGTTCTAAAATAACGTCACATTGTGTGGCCCACTGCTTTATTTTGTCTTCTAATTCCCAAAGCTTGAGCAATGTGTAATCTCATCATTCTGCAGAACACCTTGGTAAATCTCTACCGTATAAAAAGTCTTAAACGATTGTTGATATCACAGACGTGGAAATCTATACACGAAACATTCACTGTTTCGTGAATATTTCGGCACTCGTAAAAGTAAACCTTGGTGAAGTAGTTTTTCCGTAAAGCGCGTATTCCTAATTAAGATTTCATACAATTTTAAATTCGTGACATCAAAACGATGTCAAATTCACTTACGATTAAAATTTAACAACAAAAAAAAACTAATTTCATATTTATTCTAATTGTTACCATAGTAACATAATCCATTACCAAGGACATATTAAGGGAAGGGGGATTCCTGTCTTTCTTCCACCTCCCGAAATTTCAATTTTTTAAACAAAATGAAGTCTTTTTGTGAAAAATTCTTCCTTTTCCAATGTTTGGATTCCTTTGGTTCCTTCCTTTTTTTTCTGAGCACGGCTCTGTCCATTACTGCCACTTTAGCTTCCAAATTATACAATGAAATGAAAGGTATGCTAATGTTTAGAATTCTTAGTTTAGGAAATAAACATACATATTATGAAGAAAAATAAACATTATTTTAGAGGAGTTTTTAAATTTCTTAAATTCTTAATGCTACTGCATCTATTTTGCAGCTTTTCCTTCGTATGTCTGGCAACAGACATTTCAATTTACCCGAAGCTGCACATACGCACGGCACTATGCTGTTACCCATAGAAAATCCCACGAACTTTTCACCTCCTACATGATACTCATTCTTCAATTGTAGTTCATGCTTTCTATTACAGCAAAATTTTTCACTGCTGTTGTTGCTATGGAAACAGGGGAGCATTGAATTCAAAATGTTGTTTAAAATTTGTAGGAAGTCTCCTAATTTGTATTTTTAAGTTGTTTATCTTTGAATAAAGGCCTTAATGTGCAATTTATTACTTGACAAAATTAAAAAAAAATTTTGATTAATAGATATATGGATGCGAGAGTGAAAATCTGAGAATCAAATCTTAAATTTTAATAAATGGCTATACTCTGGAATTGATCTGAATACGGAGAATTTGCGGAATGGACAATATCGTTGTGACGTCATTTTCCAACCAACCAACACGTTATCCTCAGCCAATCAACTACAACAACAGATTCTTTTAATCTGATTGGCACATATTTATATTTTCCATCGACATGGGACGATATCGATACGAAATAGCGTCGTATCGATATCGTCCTCTTTTTTTTTTTTTTTTTTTTTTTTGTTGTGTGTGGCGTATTTTGTGCTTTGGATAGTCTATCGTTCCAAGACAACGAAACCCGGAAGATAGGATAGGGAAATTTTTAAGCATCTGCTATTGAATTCAAAATCCTTCTTTACTTAAATATTCTTTTAAAATCTCCTAGTTTATATTTTCCTGCCGTTTTTCTTTTAAAAGAGGGCGAAATTCATGCTCCGGAATTTCACAAAATATCAAAAAGTTATAACGGATAGAATTCAAGATGCAACAGTTTTAAAATTATTTTACGAAAATTACCGTCAAAAGTAATTTTTAAAAAAATTCCCTAAAATCTAAAAATTATGTTACACAGTCAGAAGAAACTGTTTTTTAAAGTAAATTCTCTCCTCTATCCGACAAAGCAGATATCGTTTAATCCGGAGTGTAATTACCGGCATTACTACATATTACGCGAGAAAAAAAAGTCAAAAATCGTATAAAACATAAAACTTTTTTTCATTCGAATTTCGGAAAATTCTTTCCGAGGTCTGTTAGGACATGTCTTAGTGAAGCCGTATTCAAAATTTGGTAGGTCTGCGACCACCTGCTGCGGCGCTATACGATCGAAGGAACACACATAAGAAGATCGGAGGTCAAAAACCTACACACATACATAGCTAGCCAGCTACAAACTTTGTTTACTCTCGGATTTTATTATATACGACTAGCGGGGTACCCGTTCTCCGCACGGTGGGAAAAGAACATTTTCCTTACACATATAATTAGAATTAAACCCATTGATGCGGAATCCATAAAAGTAAAAAATTATTTAAATCGTGATGAAACGTTGACGCCATGAGTGCAAATCTGAGATGACTGCAACAGGATTGCACAAAAACTACGTCAGTGTCACTGGCGATCAAAAAAGAAGCAGCTTCTCTCGGATGACCTTGCCCAGGCTTTTTCTCGATGGATCCGGTATCGTAGAACTGCTTCTATAAGTTGCACACGACGCTGGACGTTCAATAGAACTCTCTACAAATCTGGAGACCATCCTGCTTCTAGTCTCCACGCATGGGATCTAGGTCAAGGGATGGGTGTGTCCTCCGTGGGTGTCTTTCTAAGGGGTCTTAACCGGTATTTATGCTACGTTTTGGAGGAAACCAGCCATATATGTTTCCTAACATATGCATGTTGCGAGCACTGTTTTATTTTCCGAACGGAATACAGGAAAACTCCGAACGGCTAGGTCGGCGGACGCGATCTGTTTTGAACCAGAAACCTTCCGTCTCCCAGTTCAGAGCGCTAAGCGCTCGGCCACTGGTCGGACTAAGTCATTGCTAGGGGAATATTATAAGCAATTGGGACCTTTGTTGTACACATGATTGTAATAATGTCATTCTCGTATTTTATTACTTATATCTCATATCATTTGATTTATTACTTCCTTGTACGTAGTATAAGGAAGTAATGTGATCCCGAAAAATTTTGGGGGCCAAATTTCGACAAAAAAACCGATTTTGACTACCTCTAAATTTAATGTAAAAATTTTTTTCGATGCATCTCATCGTAGGCTAGCATGCACGATCATATTAACGCGTCTGCAACTCATTTTGACCAGTGGCGAGTCTACTGTGGCCAGTTTTTCCATGCCGTCTGTACGTACGTACGTACGTATGTATGTAACTCGCATATCTCAAAAACTATTGGTCGTAGAATGTTGAGATTTGATATTTAGGATTGTTCTATGATCTAGTTGTGCACCTCCCCTTTTGGTGGCAATCGAATGGATAGTTTATGTACAGGACCGCCCAAAAGATTCGAAATACATTACGCTCTATGGGCCGAAATTCATTAAACTCGCCTAACTCAAAAGCTATTAGGCGTAGAATGTCGAAACTTCATATTTTGGATAGTTGTAACATCTAGTTGTGCACCTCCCCTTTTGGTTCCATTCGACTGGATAGTTTATCTACAGGACTGCCCAAAACATTCGAAATACATTACACTCAATGGGCCGAAATTCATTAAACTCGCATATCTCAAAAACTGTTAGGCGTTGAATGTTGAAACTTTATATTTAGGATTCTTGTAACATCTAGTTGTGCACCTCCCCTTTCGGTTCCATTCGACTGAATAGTTTATCTACAGGACCGCCCAAAAGATTCGAAATACATTACGCTCTATGGGCCGAAATTCATCAAAGCGTTTTTTAGAGGTATTGGGATATTTCAAACGACTCAGAAGTGATATATGCTGTAAAGAGTTAGAAAATGAATTTCTCCATTAAAAAAAAGTGTCTTTATCATTTATAGTTCTGCTACAGGAACACTCAAAAGATTTCCAATACATTACGGCCAATAGCAATTTTAGGGGCATTTAAGTAATTAAATCAGTATTAAATTCTCTTTAAAATGATATATGAGTTTGCATTTTGTGAAACGTAGCACTTCTTATAAGCATACAAAGTTAGAAAACCTAAACATTTCCAAAAGTGTCCACAATTTTGGCCACCACTGTAAGTACAAATAAAGTAATTATGCCAGGCGCTTCCAAATTTTGAAACTGTCTCTTTACAAGCTATACTACATACTGAAATAAACGATCCATCTGTATCCCTTTCAAAACTTTTAGAAAAAATTCTTAAAAATAGGAAATTTTCACAAAGCGTATCATTCTTCGAAAAATCTTGCAGCTCAGATTCATGTTTAAGAATTTTTTCTGAAAATTTCACAAAAGCCACAGCTTTTTCGTTTATTGCAGTGTGTAAAGCAGCTTATGAAGAATCACCTGGAATTTTTTGGAGACCCTGGTGCTATTAGTTTATTTCAATTTGTGTACCAAGACTAAAAACAGAGTTTTTTTTCTTTGACATACATCCTTAAATGTCCCAGAAAAAAAATTTCCAGTCTATAGATCTCAAAATCTCTTCCCAGAAATTTTCCTCATGGTATAGAGGAAATGCAAAAAAGAGAAAATTCCATTTGTGACTCATTTCACACAAACATTTTCTACTGCCACGTGGTGAGAACCACTTACCAATGCAGTTTAATCGTTTCAGTCCCAAAGCTGACAAACAAGTCTCAGGCCTCTTGAAAGAGTTTGTGAAATGAATAAGTATGACCGCAATGTGTGACGTTTCATTTAGAGCATCGGCTTCCTTTACTTGAGTCAGTGTTGGACTTCATGAATTCTATTTCTATCAAAGCAGAAAATGTTTTTGAAAGTTTAACCATGGTACCTTCGAAAACCTAGGCCCTAACAGTCTCTTCTCTTTAACTAATAAAAGTTTGTCTTTTGTTGTATGCAAACTGGTTAATTAGAGCCAAATTTTATCTTTTTTTGGCATGCAAATCAGTTAACTAGAGTGCTAGTTATGAATATTTAAAATTAGCATTTGATTATATTAGGGTTAGACAATTTCTTGACAACTATAACAATCCATATAAACAGATATAATTTTTTTTCTATAGGGTTGACAAAAAAGTAATTGTGTTTAACTGTATGTCAATATTTTACCTGGACACAACTACTGAAGCTAATAATACGAAATTCTAGTTGTGCATCTCGATTTTTGGTTCCAATCTACTGGAGAGTTTATTTACAGGACCACCGAAAAGAATTTCAGTACCTTAATGTCTATGGACATCTTCATTATAATACAACTGTAGACAGTCATTGTTTGGTACATGCCCAAAATCTCGCCGTCTGTCCTCGACCTTGGCGAGTTTTGGCGAAATATCGCCAAATTTGGCGATAGTCAGTCATTTGGTCCATGCCCAAAGTATCGCCATTTGTCATCGTTCTTGGCGAGTTTTGGCGAAATATCGCCAAATTTGGCGATAATCTGTCATTGTTTGGTTTATGCTTAAAATCTCGCCAAATGTCGTCGACATTGACGAGTTTCGCCGAAATATCGCCAAATTTGGCGCCAAAAATTATTTCCTATTTTGTATAACTCTAAAACTTTAACCCGTAGATTTTTTAACTTTGTATTTAGAACTATTGTAATACCTAACTGTTTTCAATATCTTTTTTGACAGCAATCGACTGAGAATTTATTTACATGGTGAGCCAAATGACTTTGAATACATTGAGGTGTATAGATGCATTCAACTCATTGAAAGTCTGTGGTCAATGACTACTTTGGCTATCCCCAAAATCTCGCTGACTATCTCATGTTTGTCGGCTTTTGGTGAAATATCGCCAAATAAAGTGTCAGAAGGAAATCTTTCAAATTGAACTCAGCTTGGCGATATCGAAATATTTGGCTAGAATTCGCTAAACCTTACTATTATTGATATTTTATCTCTTTCAAACAAATAAATGTAGAGGAAGTGCGTCGAAAATATTTTTGATCTAATGGACGTGCAAGGAAGTCATGTGTTGGACACATCAGATTTTTTTTTATTTTCATTTCATATTCCCGACTTTTCATACTCTCTTGATTTTTGGGTCTTTGTGCATGCGCATATTCAATTATCATTCCCCATTACCGTTACTGAATTATGTAGCTCTCCCTATCGCACTTCTGATTGTGCTAATGTTCTAATTGTGTCATATCCAATGCGTTTTCATTTTTCGAGTCAAGAGCTGTAGAAATGATTGTTTTCACTTAATTGTTAAATTTAACAGCTTGAGTGGCAACAACGAATTCCGTAACTAAGGAAACTGTAGCAATATTTAAATTAGAACATGAAATGAAATTTATTTATGCTTGCTAGAACTGCCACATTGGCATAATTAACGCCGACAGTCGATGGCAAATAGCCAAAATGAATCCTAAATTAAACTTCACAGTAAATGCAATAATTTATAGGCAATACCAGGTATATTTACATTATAAACATTCATTATAAACCAGGCTTATAAACATTCTCTTTCATCTCCAAAAATTTTTGTATTTATACAGAATTCCTATTTTACTATACCCTGTTTGGCGGGAAAATTTTAGAAAAATTATCTATCTATC